>JAGDQP010000796.1:47627-142778 GCA_022664845.1 Lepisma saccharinum
AAGGTTTGGCAGGAGATAGACTATCGGCTTGATGTGTGTCGTGTTACACGAGGTGCTCACATAGAGCACTTGTGATGTGACTGAAAAAAACTTTGAGAGTTACCCTTCTTACCACATGTATTACATTCAGATATGTTCATTATATTTCACAAAATAAATTTATGAAATCGGGTACATCATTTTGACTTACCCTGTATATATATATATATATATGAGCAACGCCCTAGCCGAGCTGGTCTACCGGTTCCCGTAAGATCACCGAAGTCAAGCAGCTCTGGGTTTGGTCAGTGCTTGGACGGGTGACCGTTGCAGTGCTCCAGATGGTGTTGCCTGTGCGGCGTCCACCCAGCGTCGTGAGGCCAATTGGGGAGCTACCTGAATAAAGAGGTAGCGATCACAGTTGAGAGCTTCGGCTCTCCTCTCCCAACACGTCTGGTCAGCGTGGGAGCAGTAGACCACCTCCTCCCTCCGGGAGAGGCCTCATGCAGTAGTGGATTGAATATGGCTGTGTATTATATATATATATAGGGTGATTCAGAACTAAGTACTCGGGATGTGTGGGATGATTCGGGATGTGACTCCTGACATCGAAACAAGAAAAAAATGTTCCTATTAATATGAATGAAATTCCGCTTAGTTTTGGAGATACATCGTTTCCAACTTGGAATCCAAAATTGACGCCTCCAGTGGTTAGACAATGAATGATTCTCAATAAATCAGAAACGATGAAATCAAAGAACGAGACAATGCTAGTGTTCTTTGTTTCTATCATGTCGGTAAAACGTCGAGAATGACAATGTATGTGTCAGTGTATCACGATTAAAAAAAACAGCGGTTTGTTGTAGAATTTTCGTACTGAATTTTGTATGTGTCGCAGTGCTGACACCTCGCGCTTAGAAAAGTTGCAAGAAAGCCATTCTGTGCGTTCCAAATCTACAAACGTGACTAAATTAAACTGAGTGCTTCATTTTCACTCTATCTGGCCTATTGTTGCTTGGTTGCAGAATTTGGTGCCTGCTAACGAATTTTGGTGATTTGAGACTGCCCAAAATTTGGCTGAAGTTCGTCGTTGAGTTGCCCGCATCGAGTGATCACCAAAGGACGTCGTCTTATAGAGACTCGTGAGTGTGTGGAAAATTTCATTACCCCCCTCCCCCTGTTTTTCAAGCGAACATCCCGAGAATCTGGAAGTAAGTAAAAACACTATACTTGCTATGCACGACCGATGCAACGTCGAATCTCTGCGTAAAGTCCATAATGTTATTTACTACGTTAAAATAAAAGCTGTACTGGATGTAAATAGAAAGTGCTCAAAGCACGTGTAATTACTATTTGTTTGCCCATATTTGGTAGTTTTTGTATGTATTATATTATTGTCTTTGCATTTATTAAACTAGTGTGTATATAATTTATTTTGATGTGTTCCTATGAAAGCTGATCCCTTGTTTGTAGTACTGATGATCTGACGTATTTGGGTTTTCCTCAATGCCACTCTGACTTTGAATACGGTTCGACATATTTCACTGATTTCTGTAAACCAATTAGTGATCCACATCGTGACCACTACATAGCTTCATCTTGTATGTTCAACAACTGGGTGTGGACACGAAACCAACAACGTCAATATTTGTTGTCTACCAGATTTGTATCTGTGAGAGACTGTGTGTAAAGCTATTTAAAATAAGAAATAAGGAAGTTGTTTTTGACATCTGAGCTAAAACACTGATGAAGTTTTAAATTTTCTGTCCTTGAAATATATATATATATATATTACAGATCCTTGTGGACAGAATGGCATATAGCATATTAACATTCAACCACATCAAATGGATTTCACTTAATATTAACGTACCCGTATTTAATAGCACAACGTTTCTCTTGGATTTCTAACGATTGACTGATCTTTGTTACAGGATACGCACACGTCGTGAACGGCGCATGTGGCAATGTGGAGGTAGCGCTCCATCTATTCTCAACCCACGGTACGAAGCGAGGTGGGGTAGTCAGTCCCACGCTCGACCGCCTTGACCTTCCAAAGGTGTTCATTATTATCAAAGGACACCGTTGGTACTCATTTTGATAGGAGGATGAGTGCACCTCAGAATGCCAAGCATGGGAATAATGCGAGAAAAAGTCTCCAGTTGGATTTTGAACCCCCCAGGCCCGCCGATCCGTAGTCAGACGCGTTACCACCTGAGCGACGGCGACTCCTACATGGCACGAATAGTAGATTGAAAGTAGATAGCATATTATGAAGGTTACAGTGTTAATACACAGACCATGTTGCAGCTTCGAAAGGCAACGGACTATTCGGTGACAGGTCTCGTAAGAATTATCACCAAATAACCTTTCCTTACCTTACAAACTACATATTTTCCTAAGTTATTCCATCTCATGTTTTATCCATAGTTTCCAGCACTGCACTGTAAGCTTTAATATGTTTTTCATCATCACTAGGGAATGCCTAATATCCAAAAACACGACGCTGTGCCACTTAAAAATTTTAAGTCAAACCACGTTGGCAATATGACAACCCGATTACATCGTGTTTCTTTTTTTGACTCCTGATATTCACCATGTTGTTAGAAACAAATTTACGCAAACGAAATTTTCATTCAATGCATCGTTTCTGATTTATTGAGAATTATTCATTTTCTTACCACTGGAGGCGTCAATTTTGGGTTTGAAGTTGGAAACGCTGTATCTCCAAAACTAAGCGGAATTTCACCCATATTAATAGAAACATTTTTGTCTTGTTTCGATGTCAGGAGTCACATCCCGAGTACTCAGTTCTGAATCACCCTATGTATATATAAATAAATAAAACTCTACAGACTATAAAAGCCAAGATTTAAAAAAATATAGGAAGGAATGAAAAAGCCATTAATTTTACTCTTTTGCATGACAGAACGTAACTCTAGAATGAACAGGGGGAAAAGGTTTCCCTTTTATTGATATTTGACTTTATGTTATATCATGCTTTCTTCAACAAAATCATAAAATTATTAAAAACATATTTTTTTTTCCCCCTCGCTTTGTAACATTAGATGGAGATTTCTCTTATATTTTCTTAATTCCTCATAACTTCATTCATAATAAAATCAAAATTTTCACAAAGATTCAGTTATAATTAAGAAAGATACGATTTTTTTCCTCTAAAAGGCCAACTTGGCTCTCCAGCTGCGAAAATAGGAAAAATGACAACCTTACAAAATTTTAATTGGCTATAAAATGAAAACTAAATAAGGAAAATTGATGTAGTTACTTATGTATATAAGAGGAGTAAATATGTCAAGTTGCATTAAAATCTGAGATGATGGGTGTCAAAACCTTAGTTTTTTGGTTGATTTGACGTGGAATGACTCGAGTTATGAAATTAGTAGTAGTAGTACAACTGTTAAGTGTTGTCAACATAATTTACTCACCCTGCACCAACGGGCGGGCAAATTATCTAGCCTCTTATAGAAAAATATTTCGAAAAGGTTCTCAGTGAACTGCCAACAGTATCCAAAGTTCAACGTTCATAGTATCCACAGTGGTTCGGAGCGTAAAGAAAAAAAATGTACATCCCATCCTTATTTACAAGTTCACACGCTCGTTTAGGGCATTAATAACAAATAAAACAATAGTACTATCAACAATGGATATTTATTCCTCTATAGAAGTGTCCAGGAATATCCTTTGTCTTTAGCGTCCGTTACGAGAAAAATCGTGAAGAGAAGCGGTCTTGCTATGGTCACGTTCCATTATTGGTCTTGTATGAATTTAATTAAAAAAAAAAAAAGATTGGATAACCATAGGATGATTCCTGATTACCAAACGAAAATAGTCTTAACAAAACTGCAGACGAGGTTGATAACTTAAGAAATGCAAACTTACCTGAACACAAACACCTGTATGATTGTGCCCAAGTGTCCCTGTGAGCTGATGAAAGAATTCCTACTGGAGGTCCCGGATCCCCTGACCGCAACACACAATTTTGTATCAAATACAAAATTTGACCTTCACTCAGATACGTCCCTGTATCACGGTAAGCTGGAAGCTTGAAAAACTAGAAAAGATAGACAAAACTACAAGTGAGGTTTCTAATATTTTCCCACATTCAGTTTTAGTAAACAAGTATGTGTGATATGTTAGATAATAATCATATGTGATAACGTTTGGCTTTGGTAAGCTAGTGCGTCCATCCTGATTAAGGTTTTCCCGTGGTTTTTCCTCAGCCATTGTTCCTCTAAACTAGGCTCTGGCCGACTACCTTCTAACATTCTCTTCCCCAACCTATCCCAGCCTGAGCCAGAGTTGCCTAAAGGCCATACATAAATTCAAACTCGTAAGCTTGTGCATTAATACAAATTACTTACGCGTGTATATCTTGGAAGTCTCCTTTGAAGTAGGGGTGGCCAAACCCGGATAAAAAATTATCCGGATACCGGATATCTCTGCATTTGGATAACGGATAACCGGAAAATGTGCGAATAATATCCGCATAATGACTAATATGTATTCGGATCACGGATAAAACCCAGATAACATATATATATTCGGATGACGGGTAAAATCCAGATAATGGATAAAATCTGGATGACGTGTACAATACGGATGGAGGATCCAGGATAAAATTTGATTGTGGATAGAGTACCGATGAAGGATTGACTAATAAAATGTACTTAACACAAGATCTAGGTCACTCATTCACCCTTCCCCCTCTCTGGCTTTCCCTCCGTTTGGACACACAGAAGGCACTGCACGACTGCTATAAAACAAGGGAAAAGCAAATACGTTCGAACACCGATCAGTCTGGTCATACTGGCGCATCCAGTGGTTTCTGAGTCGAGATCCACTTAAAAGTGTAGATAGACCATTGTATATTCACATTGTATCCATCCGATTAACGAAACATCAAACCACCTGCGACTCAACCTTGCCGGGGAATACTGTGAGTCCCAAAGATTTTCCGGGGTAAAACAATCATTCAGTTTGAAGCTTGTTTTGTACAGAAATCCATCTGAGGTAATAAAAATACATCTGAGGTAATAAAAATACATTTCGAGATTGCCTGTTCTTTCCGTTACTTTAACAACTGATTGAATATAGAGTTGCAGCTCTCAATCTGGAATAACCTTTGCCTGTTATACATATATTGCTCTTCCAGAAAAAATGCTATTGGAAGTAACAAATACGGATACTTTCTGTCTCTTTCAGGGAAACCAGGAGTACTGATTGCCTCTCCCCCCCGCAGGCAACGATCAATGATTGTCCTCAAGAAAATTCTCTGAAAATTAGAAAGCAAACTCGAACTTCTTTCTTCGAAGCTAATGAGAAAATCCGTAATAGGGTCTTGGCAATCACAACAATAACAAATAGTGTGATAGTCCCGCGTAGAGGGAAAAATTAACTTTATTCATAAAATTCAAAATAATAGGAAAAAATTAGGTTTTAGTATATTTTTATATTTTTCTTGTAAATTGTTCGGTGAAATGGAAATAAAACCACCGCCATGTTTCAGTAAAGATGAACAGAGTAACACCAACATAGGCTGATGAAATATATTGCAATCCATGACGTCAATTGAGATGTTATTCACCTTTGAGCAAATTAACCATGTTCCTTATGGTGAGAACGTCACCTTTCGCCCTACTTAAAGTTCAGAGGAAAGTCAAGTCAGACAAACACCACACACACACATTTACTGTATGTACGATTTGCTATATAAAGCCAATCAGTATTCTACCAAAACCTTCAGTATCTCCAGATCCATAGAGGGACCTTTAGTGCTTGAGTACAATAGAAGAGGTCGCCATTTCGACAGTCTCCAGCCAAAGCATCAACTCCAATCCAAGAAGGAAGATAGTTTTTTACTGAACATTTTTCATCATCTGGCTGTGATAGAATTGAGGGTTGTTGAGTTTCATTGAACAACTAACTTCAACTAAATTTCAGATATGAATAGAGGATCTGCTTTATATTGCGAATTCTAGCGTCTGGCATAATTTAGACTTTTTAAGTGTCACCTCCCGATCTGTATTTGCTCAAAGTTTAATAACTTCATAAAATCCGTTTATTCTATCCATCGTTAGAGAAACGTGGTGTGTTTAAAATGTAATCATGTTAAGTTCAATTAATCCGCTAACAAACCCCTTTTTATGTATCCAAGTAGCTCTCACGTTTAGTTGAGCTTCGTTGCATTAAAATCTTAGTTTTAAGCCTCTACCATCTGACAATTAAAGTTAACGCCCATTATGAACTCTCAGAGTTCACCACATATTCCTCAACGATGTTTCACACTAAATAGTCTTCGAAGACCGACATTATGTAAAACCTCTCGCTAATATTTCAATGTTTCAGTAATCGCCTGTTTCCCAGATGATCCATGTATTCTTTGTGGACCTGGAGGAAGCCGTTCACATGGTAAAAGGTCTTCCTAAACTCAGGTCATAGTCAGAATACCTTACCCAAAGAAACAGCATCTCCCGGTCGTTCACAATAGCGTTCTTTCTATTTAGTTCGGACACACAGTTTCTGACTCAGCCAGTACAATGCAGGCTAGTCCATAAACAGTTCTCTCGACAACGACATATTTTAATTAATAATAATACCTGAATATGAACAGAATTGTGTATACTGGAATATCCTAAGGAAGAAAATGTAAGGTGCCAAAGATATCTGTAATACAAATATATCATTACTTGTTCCCATTGTTAGAAAACTAAACCTACTCGATAAGAAGAAAGATGGTTACACCCCACCTCCCCAACATACAAATGAAGTATTCTTTCCCACGTTGAGGGATGATTTGTTTTACATATATCCGAGAATCCATATGTTTAGCCCTGCCGCACACTAGGCGACTTGGTCGCATCGATCGCAATGTCCGCGATTCCGAAGGCGACTTGGGGAAGGAACTAAAATAGCTTTCCATGTACTCTTTTGAAGCACCGCACACTAGGCGAGTTGGTCGCTTCATTTTGAACAGCGTAGGCAGTTGTTTTCATTGCCGATTTCTTTTTGCCATCACATATGAGGAGCTGAGCAAGGAAGAAAAGTAAGGCATATAAATTATCTTTGTTTAGAAATATTTCTCATAAAGTTTTATCAATACCGAGTGGCAAACATCTTTTGCTTCTGTTCCAGTGCTCGAAGTGGAGGAGCACGTGGGGACACACAGCGTGCCCATAACTTTTTTCATTTTGGATTTTTCGTACCCTTCCTTTTTATTAATGGGAGCTCATTCCCTTTACTTCTAATAGGCAATCGCCGCCACTAGGTGCAAGCGTGCCTTTCCTTTTCTAGCTCACTTCTGCAACCGTTCCCTTACCTCTTCTAACCCACTTCAAACGTTGTTCTGTTCATTACAGTTTTATGTGATGATCATGCTCACTTCATGACAGAACTGAGCAGAATCTTTTCGATCGGGTAGCAACACATTGTAAACTTGACCTTGTCACATGGACCAGTGTGGTCATAAGTTACATCAGAAGTCTGAACTACCGTATTATAACCTTAAGAGTTGCAAGTGAAGTGCTCTTGGGGGAGGGGGAAATCCGTCTCTAATGTTCATTCCTCTTTTATCCACTTATTCAATTTCCAGACACCGCTTTGTTCCATCATTTCAATACCAGTTTGCTAATTCGGATATTTGTTCCATTACTTGGTTATCTGATTCGAACAATTAAATTATTTGTCGAAAAAAATCCGGCTGAATAAGTATCTGCATAATTTTAACACCCCCTAGTATTAATAATGAACATAGCATTTGATGACCCTTATCCGGATATTATTTTATCAGCTATCCGGATATCGTCATCAGGATATCCGGCAACCTGATATCCGAATATCCGGCAACCGGATTATCCGTCTTTTCAGAAACGGAAACCGGATTATGTGTTATCCGGATACTCGATAACCAGATTTCTTGGCCATCCCTACTTTGAAGACGCGTTTTGAAGTAGTTTTATATTTCTTATTCATGAGTTCAATACAATGACGACAGAGATTGAAAGAGGAAGCATAACGTAGAAAAATAATTGTGAATAGAATAGATGAGAGAAAAAAAAATATTGACTGAAGTCTGCTACCTAATATCCGAAGACATTCTCTTAACACAGACAGGCAGCCTTAACAAAATCGATACAACACTAAGTAAGGTGGTGTTGGTGGTGGCATTATTATTATCAATGAGTTGCAACTGAGGCTAGAAACTTGATTGACTTTATATTTTATCAGTGGGCAGATGAAACAGAAGACATACTTTTATATAAAACTTTAATTAGGCCGGCCCAAATTGGAATACGCAGCAATTATCTGGAGTCCCCTTAGTAAAACTGTTACAAATAAACTGGAGGCAGTTCAAAACTGTTTTACTATGTTATAGGCTCACACTGAATATTACTCCTCTATTTATGAGAATTGATGCAAAGTTTTCAATACTGATAATTTACACGCACGAAGGCAAATCATGGCTAAGAAATATGCTGAAGATATTATAAATAGCAAATTTCTACTGAAAGTGGAAGCAGAAGCGACAGTTTTCTATTTGAGACGAATGAGTACCAACGCCCACAAGTTCCGATATCACGAAGCCCAATAAAGCTCGAAGTTTCCAGTGGCGTTTTAAATTATCGGAAATTGACCGTGCAGCAGTGGGAAATAATTTTGTGTGTGATTAATCATATGGGTACGAGTTCGGCGTCTTCCAGAAGAACGGCTGCCACTGGCGGATCCAGCATTTTCCAGAAGCTGGGAGGGGGGCGCAAATGGAATAAACCGGAGATATTTTCGATATATTACCGCTAAGTTATTTTTTAAGTATAAATTTATCATATATCCTCTCCTATTGCTGGAATATGACACCAGTGTCCCTCAAAATTTATATTTATAGATAAATTAGATTTGTCGGGAAACAAATTGAAGCCTTCTCTCAGATAAATTTTTGAAATAATGCTATATAAATAAACTATTTTCCACTGACGGTTGCCAGTTACTATGGTATAGAAATTATGATGTAAAACTGCTTCTCACGATATGCGTCAGCGTTATTCATGGAGCCATAACGTTAAGGATAATCTAAAGCAACGATCTCCAACGAAAGATGGCAGCACTACCTCCGTATATGTCTAATGTATTTTCACTGTTACACGACATGTCATTACTGCTCCTACAAATTCAGGCCTAGAGCGTGTAACATGTCTTCGCCACCCTGTTACTTTTTTTTTTGTCCTTTTTTTTTTTTTTTTTTTTTTTTTGTGTAATCAATTAGTTATAGGTCTATATATATATATCAGTGTTCATGTTTCATTTTTTTTTATGTTAGGGAATTCAGTATAAATAGATTCCAAATAGTTTTAAGTAAATTTCAGTGTACAATCATATAATTCGGATCTCTCAATTCGTCTCTATGCTAAGTAAAAACGTAGCTTAGAAAAGCTGTTTTTCTAAGAATTTGTAGCAACAGGAAACAAGAGAAAGTTAGCCTCATTCTTTTCAAAACTTTTCATGTATCAGTTACCGAACATTTTGACAAGGCTAACACACATGTGTTTCACGTAAGAACTAAGCTTTTCTCATTGGTCCGTCTTAACCGCAAAAAACAAAAGAAAAAAAGTTTTAAAAGCCCAAGTTTCTCTAGATATAGGAACGCAGCTTTAAGAAAGACACAGTCAGCTTCAGTCATCGTCAAGCATCACTTCTTCGCTCGGGTCTCCGATATTCGCCTCAATGTAGTCTTTAAGATTACAGAGGGGAACCTTTCAACCCCTCTAGGAGATTAAGATCCTTCTATTATGAGGGCATCTCCGAAACAATTCCGGCGGTATTGTTTACTACTCAGAAATCTAAATTTTATCGATTCAATTCTTCGTCGCAGATCATGTTGCTAGCCTTTTTTTCCTGTTTTTTTTTTTATTCAAATTTTTATCACGCCGGTAATAGCAGTCTTACTAGAACGTTGGATCGTCAGTAAAAAGTAATATAAGCTCGAGTCATTCGTCTTATCAGAACGTCAGAGATATTCTATGAAATTAGTAAGGTATGTAGGAGATAATATTATTTGTGTTGATTTAAGACAAAATACTGTACAGACACATTATCCTCACCTTCCTTTTAATTTCTAGCTTTACGCTATTGTATTCCTATATTTAATGTACTTGTATCTTTAAATTTAAATCAAGGGTACATGGACGTACTCAAGTACTCCCCTGGAGTGCGAGGGACCCCCTTGGAAGGGTAAGTAAGTAGCCAGCGCTACTGAAAATTCCCGAACTTGAGATAGGAAGTTCTCTTCGGGGCACTTATGGAAATGCTGCCATTTCGTATCCCTTTCTTGATTAATATTACCGTTCGGCGTCAATAAGTTCTGTACAGGCTAAATTCATGAAATGCAACAAAGTTTAAATTACGAGATCGGCGAAGTTAAAATGTCCTCTTTTTATTATAATCTTTTTCACTTATTCTAAGAGTAGTAAAAATTGTAGAAATATATTGAAATGTCACATGAAAGGACATAGGTTCCAGCTGAACCGCTTTATGTAGTTTGAGTAGCTGCCAAGTTCTCATGGAAGTGTGGCTGAGACCTTCGGTCTCTTAGACATGGAAGTCTTACTAATAATTATTATTCATATGTCGTAGCTTGACATGAGAGGAAGCCCGGACTGAGTAGTTGTGGTAGAAATCTCTTTTAGGCCGCGGAGTCCTCTCTCTCTATTTCTTAAATAAAAATAATTCAAGATTCGAAGCATAATAATGGTAAAAAATTAAGTAAAGAAAGAATCCGCGTAAATTAATTTCTTAAACGCTGTGCGGGAAATGATTTATTCAAAGAATACTCTTTTTCTAGTCGGATTAATATAAAACCTTTTGTTGAATTATTCTGTCTTAACAATTAGCATGTGTATCTTTACGATACCCTCTTCTTTTTATACTTCTTTCTTCCCGGTTGCCGAAAGCACTGTAGCCGTGGAAATTTAGTTAAAGTATAATCCTCGTCAATAAAAGTATTTGTATTAAAAGAGGTAAAGATAACGAAAGAACATTTGCATCAAAGAAAAGGTTGGATTAGGCAAAGTTCATGTCCGAATTTCTAATAATTTTTCAATGAGATGAGCTCGAAGTTCAATTTAGTATCAATCAGGTAACCTAAGCTACTCTAAGTCTAAAAATTCACTAAATCAATGAGAGATCACGAAATTGCTTTATTATACTTATGTGTTGTAAATAGTAATTGTAATCACTTACATAGGATAGCAAAATATATTGAACGGCCAGATCAAATATCGTTTTTCGTTTTAACTCCCTAATTATTAAGTCACACTCATTATGGTCGGGTCTTAAAAATAAAAAGTATTATTTATGACCTTGCCCTGCCTACATTTATAACCGTCATAATTTAATTTTTCACAGTCGTTAAGGAAAACCGCAGCTATGCTTTCCAGCGCATCGTTCTAGTATATCTGGTTGCATATGTTGCACGGCGTTGGAGATGCTAAAAGCCAGTTGTAAATTAAGTTTTATTTTAATATTAGATAACTGAAATGTAAGAAACTGCTATATCATCGGAAGCGCCGATTAAGTATATATTATGTCTGGGCCAAAAAGGACGTCAAAGGAAGCAGTAGTTCTTTGGAATTACCTGTAAACTGCTTCCGCATCTTAGTTGGCTGTTGCAAATTGGTTCTAAGAGCATTGCTCTACGTTACAATGTATTAGTGTCTCTTCTTCCTAGCCGTAGGTTCAAAAACCTAATAGCTTATTCTTCTTTATCCCAGGGTCAGTGGGGTAATGGCGCCCGTCTGCATTAAATCTTCTCCCTGATCTATCCGGAAGATCAAGTTTAAAATTCTTCTATGTATAAATTTTATTCATTTACTTTATAGACACGCCCGCCCTTCCATCTAAGGCGGAACACAGGCCTCTTTTCTCCCAGAGAGAAAGAGGGTACCGTAACAAGCGTTAAAAAACTTTCAGGGAAGAAAGTTCATAACTAATTCAAGAGCATGAATGTTCCAGATTTTTAATTTTCTTTTTTGTTCATTGTAGAAAGAACTTCATTGTTGTAGGTTTCGATATTCACAACAACAATGAAGCGATTTCAACTATGAAGGAAAACGAAAATAAAAAATTGGCATCGATCATGCCCTTGAATTGGTTATAAACTTTCTTCCCTGAAAGTTTGAACTCTCTAGGCTTGAATTTATGGGAGCAGCAAGAAAATTTCGTGCAACGATAAGAATACATTAGACATATACGAAGATAGTGTTGCCATCTTTTGTTGCAGATCGTTGCATTAGATTATCCTTAAAGGTTAACTGCAATGCTCTGGATAATAAAATGAACCTTACGCTGCGAGATTTTATGGAACTTACGCACGTCATACTGCTGCAGACACTATCAGTTGCGACGAGGACAACGAACACCGACTAGACAGGCCCATTGAGTCCTGACCTGAACCATATCAAGTACGTGTGTAAATAATTGTAGGTTAATAACGTGGCACAATAAACCTGTGTGTTAATACCTTTGTGCCTTCTACAGATTGATGTAAAAATGGAGGAATGTGCCAGCTGCAATCCTTAAGAAAAGTTTTCTTAAGAGACCATGTATGCAGTTGGTACATAACCACATGGGTTATTTATAAAGGGAAGTGGCACGTACGAAGTGCCTCCCCAGTTAAGTGTAAACGTAGATACCCAATAATGTTTAGGCAGACACTTAAAAGATATTACATTTTCACAAATGACTAGTTTCAGGTCTCTTACTTTGCTAATATGTGATAATAACAGGAAAACATGAGAGAAGCTTTTCCAACAGTCTAAGACTCACATTTATAAATAATGTTTTCCTCGATATTTTTCTGTAATTTCAGTGAACAAAACTTACGTTGTTGTTATGAATAATTACAAAGTGCTTCGAATTTGGGTGATACCTCATGGTATCTTTAGTTGGGCCAGGAACCCGACAGGTTCCCAGACATTTGTAGAACTGAGACATGTCCAGCGGATCCTTCCCCATCTTTTCGTCTGGTAGCTTTTTTCTGAAAAACAATTATCCTTCATAAATATCAAGAGAAGCAATCACATAGATCACAAGCTAGAAAAAAACACTGAATCTAGAAAGTGTGCATCAAAGCGTTTATTGAAAACACAGGGTAAAGTATACAATGTGATAAATAAAAAACGCTAACAAATGTAAAATCCTAATAACAACAACTGCTACTAGCTGTATTAATTCACGACAAAAAAGCAGATAATGCGATAGTTTATATAACGCTGATCAAAAAGTATTCGACCTTTACCCGTAAAAATAAAATATCATACCTGTAAACTTCAGCTACTAATTCCCTTCAAAGTAGACCCCTTCAGATAAAATAAGAATTAATTTTATGGGCGGGAACAGCATTATTGCTTACGCCCTTCCTGATACGGGGGAAGCCCATCTCTGTCACGTTAAAACTTAGTTGTTAATAAAATCATATAAAAGCTGAAAATGTAAAAGATCTCCAGAACAGCTTACTGGTGTAAATGGCCAGTATGACGATTAATAAAAACTAAAGATTAAAGAGCCTTTAGCATAAGTTAACAACGTGAAGGCTGTACAGAGGCCTCCACAAGATAAAACATAAATACAAAATAAAGCTTAACAGCTAAAGTGCAGAATCATCTCAAATAGACGGAGATAGACCTGTCTCTCGAATATACATAAAAACTCTCCGCAACATACCTGGTTCATTCCCTAGAAATGACGTCATGTCATTGGGGATGTTATAACGTTGTCTAAAATGATGATATCCTGGACAATCTAAGAGAACATGATGAGGACTTAAAACCACATTGCAGTTATTACAATGCGGTTTATCCAATCGTCGCAAGAGATATCCATGTGTAAGGCGACTATGTCATATACGTAGGTGACATAAGAATACTTCTTCACGCCTACTACCTCGGCAAGATGATTTCCATGGAGCTACTGTTCCCTTAATTTCTTTTAACTTATTGACAGCAACGTCATCCCATCGTCCGCGTAACATAGCGATAATAGATCAACATGTCCTGGAACGGAACATGCTGAATGTCAATATGAGCTCCTAAAGAGGCTTCAATGCGCAGCGTGGTCTGCTAACTCATTATCATGGATACAAACATGGCTTGGTATCCAGCAAAAGACAACCTCACCACCAGCAGAGCAGATGGCATGTGTCTTAGATAAGATATCTTGCACAAGTGGATGTTTACTATACATATTTTGGAGACTTTGTACAACACTAAGCGAATATGTACAAACAAGGATGCGTTTGAATCCACGAACAAGACTAAAATCCAAGGCTTTAAAAGGGCATATAGCTCAGCAGTAAAAATACTGGCTTTGGGATTAAGACAAAATTGACCAGCTTTCCCATTTATAACAAACGCGCATCCAACAGATTCTTCTGATTTGGACCCATCTGCAAAAATAGCGATAAAATTCGGGTACTGACTCTGCAGCTCACGAAAACGTTGCTGGAACTCAATCATACATGTCTCCGATTTCTTTAAAGCTAATAAAGAGATATCAATCCGTGGACGAGCAATTGTCCACGGGGGACGGAGACTAAAACGGACAGGGCAGACAGCTAGACGGTCTGAATTCACATTCTCCAACAATTCAGATGCTCGAATGCCAAGTAGAGTGAGTGACCACGGCGTTCATAAATGACTCATTGTACTGGGTGTACTACTAAGTTATATGCTGGGTGGCCCGCTAAAGATGATACCTTAGCAACGTAGCTCAGCACATGGTACATCCTGTAAATCTCGAGCGGTGGTTCAGCGTCATCAACACAAAGACTGGTGACAGGACTTGTGTGATATGCGCCAGTGGAGAGTCGAATTCCAGCCTGATGAACACTATCGAGAGTATGTAAGGCTGATAATCGTGCAGAGGAATAGGCGTGACAACCATAACTGAATATGGATAAAATACGTGCGTGATAAAGGCGCAACAAGGTTGAACGATCAGTACCCCCAAGTAGGATGACTTAAAACACGTAACAAATTCAGAGTTCTACTACAGGAAATCTTAATTTGGCGAAGGTGACTACGCCAATTTAACTTCGTATCAAAGATCAAACCAAGATAACGTACCTCGTCGACGAACTGAAGTTGTCTGTCTCCAAGAAACAAATCTGGATCCAGAAAGCAATCTCGTTTACGGCAAAATGCAAACAGAATGTCTTCGTGGATGAAAAACGAAAGTCAGTCTGGTGTGACCACTCAACAAGACGGATAAGAGTCAACTGGATCTGCCTAGATGCGAGTATGATATTCGCAGATTTACAGACAATTGTCAAGTCGTCAACATATAAAAGACCTTCCACAGGAGGGCAAATACAAGCCCATAACACTATTCACCGCAATAGCGAACAGTGTTACGCTCAGCACACTCCCTTGAGGTACGCAGTTTTCCTGTAAATAACGCTCTGAGAAACAATCACCAACACGAACACGAAAATAACGATCTCTAAGAAAATTTGAAATAAAATGGTCCATGTGGCCTCGAATAGCCAAGTCATGAAACTGGCGTAATATGCCATATCTCCAGGTGGTATCATAGGCCTTCTCTAAATCGAAGAACACAGCGAGAACGTGTTCATTGCGGAGGAAAGCATTCTGGACAACAGACTCTAACCTGACTAGGTGGTCGACAGTTGATCGATATTGTCGGAAACCACACTGATCATTGGAAAGCAAGTTATCATGCTCCAAGTACCACATTAAGGGGCGGTTTATATTCTTTCAAAGACCTTACATACGCAGCAAGTGAGGGGCCGGTAGCTTGTGGGAGTTAGTTTATCTTTGTCAGGTTTCAGAATAGGGATTACGATAGCTTCTCGCCCACTAGCAGGAAAGCCATCGATCCACCAGATCTGGTTATAAAGATTTAGCAAGAAGACCTTACCTTGGGAGGGAAGGTGTCGCAGCATTTCATAATGTATATCATCTAATCTAGGTGATATGTTTCTGACATCCCGAAAGGCAGTTTCAAGTTCCCACTCAGTGAAAGAGAAGATATATGGTTCGAAATTATTAGAGTGGAAGTGTTGAGGAATCATCTCTGCCTGACGTTTTATTTTCACAAAATTAGCACTATAGTGTTGACAGCTGGATATTACTGCGCGAAGGCTGCTCCAAGTAGATTAGCTCTCTCTTCTGAGTTAGTATGCAAGACAATATTGTGGTTCAGAGCAGTCAATGGCTCGGAGCGACAATTGCCCTGCAAACGTCTGATCCGTTCCCACACGTATCTAATTGGCGTATGAGAGTTAATAGAAGATACATACTCACAAAAAGATGTAAGTCGAGTTTATTTCATGGGACGTCGAATATAAGCTTGTGACTGTCGAACTGCATTCAAATTTGCCGTTGTAGGATATCGGTTGAACACCCGTAAAGCGCGACTGCGCCGTCCCCGTGCTAGTTCGAGCTCTTGGTTCCACCAGGGAACAGAACGCCGACGTGGCGTTCGTCCAGACTGTGGGATGGAACATCTGGCAGCTCGAAAAATTTCACGGTTTAAGTGCTTAACCCGAATCATTCAGGGGTAAATCTCCTTGATCAACTAGCTGGACATGAGTTTCATATTTATTCCAGTTGGCACGCTTCAGATGCCAATGCAGTAACTTTCGGGGTGCTTGATAAAGATTTAGAAAGTCTAAAATTACTGGGAAGTGGTCACTACCACATAGATCGTAATGCACACGCCATGCCAGCATGGGTGCAAGAACTGCAATGCAGAGAGACAGGTCTATCGCTGAGTATGTGTCACTTGCCAAACTAAAGTGCGTGTTAGCACCAGTATTTAATAGAACCAAGTTTGAGGCGTCAATAAAAGATTCAACTATTCTGCTGCGGACAGCTGTACGTATACTACCCCAAATCACGTTATAAGAATTAAGATTCTCAACTAAAATAACAGGTTGGGGTAACTGGTGGAACAGATTGTGGAGATCAAGGAGTGTAAAGTCTTGTTCCCTTATTATGTACAAATTCCGGATTGTAACATGCTGCTCAAGGTGGACGCGAACAGCAACCGCTTGAAGGCTGGTAGCAATATGGACAGGTGTCGAATATAGCGTGTCAACAACACCAATTGCGACACCGCCCCATGCACGACCATCAGTTGAATAATATGTGCGATATAATGTATAGTGCTTCACAATAACAGATTCAGTTATTTTAAACTGTGTTTCCTGAAAGCAGACAACAACAGGGGGAATATCTGATAACAAGACTTGCAGTTCTTCATAGTGGAAATGAAATCCGTTAAGATTCCATTGGAGCATGGCCATTAGAATGGCGATTCAGGATTAATATTTTCGTCTATTAAGTTTTATTTTCCCTCCCTTTCCGACTAGAGTAAAGTCCGAGTCCATCAGATTGTCCTCCAGTTTTGATGTTTTGTCCGCTACATGTCGCCACTGTCTCTTCAAACTTGTACTTTGTGAACACGTGAACTTCGCTGTCTTCCTCTCTATTTGAAAAAGTGTAAATACAAGAAATATAGTGATTTTTTTTGTGTGTACATGTGAATATGTGTGATCTAGTGCGTTAGTAAGCTGTAAGTCCTTTTTTCTCCTTCATTTGCCTAAAATTTACCTTAAATTGCCTTCCCGGCTTTCCTTTGTACTAGTTATATATATATATATGAGCTCCTGCGTTGCCTAGTCGGTAGCGCGCTCGACTTCAGTATGAGCGGACCCGGGTTCGATTCCCGGTGGGGGCTCAAAAATTTCGGTGTTGACCCAGCATCGTGAGGACAATTGGGGAGCTGCTGTGAATAAAAGACAGTGGCGATCATAGTGAGAGCTTCGGCTCTCCTCTCCCAACCCGTCTTGTCAGCGTGGGAGCAGTAGACCAACTCCTCCTTTCGGGAAGAGGCCTCATCCACTAGTGGATTGAACATGGCTGTGATTAATATATATATATATATATATGTGTGTGTGTGTGTGTGTTAGCGTTGCTGACTACAGATTGAGGGGTACCGGGTTCGATTCCCAGCGCTACCAAGGATTTTTTTTCCAAGGCGTGTGGGTTTGCAACGGTGCCAGCATCGTGATGTAATTGGGGAGCTGCTATGAATAAAAGATAGTGTGAGCGCAATGAGAGCTTAGGCTCTCCTCTCCCAACCTGTCTAGTCAGCGTGGGAGCAGTAGACCAATCTCCTTCCTCCGGTGAGAGGACTCATCCAGTAGTGGATCGAATATGGCTGTGATTGATTATTATTATTTAAGATGGAAATAAGGTGAAAAAAAAAAGGATACTTACATTGAAAAATACTAAGACTTACAATTGTACAGGAACTTTCACGAACACAATAGAAAAGCGGCAACGTTTCGCGAAAGAGTTTTTACTTGGTAGGAGAGAAATTGGACAGAGCGGAATGGTACGGGACTTATCCTAAGAGGACGCCATAAATATATATCCCCCCCCCCTCTGATTTCTTCAGGAAGCCCTTAACAACTCCTAGTAACCTTCGCACTTTCTTCTCCATTTGGTGTTTCCTCCGACACAGCTAGTCATTTTCCCGCCTCCATAACCTGGCCACACTGTTACCCACCATCAGTTGGCAAAATGGTGTCTCCTTAGCACAAGTCCCGCACCTGTCTGCTCTGTCCACTTTTCTTTTCTACCAAGTGAAAACGCATTTGCGAAACGTTGCCGCTTTTCTATTGTGTTTGTGTTGTTATTGTACATCTGTCTCAAGAATCTACCATGTATGTATCCTGGCCTAAGTATCCATGTAAGTATCCTATAGGAGAAGGCCGGATAGGCAATATAATAGGTGAAATTTTAATAGAAAGGAAAGGATCTGTACTTACGTAATATTTTGACAAAAAAATCACGTACACAGTAATACACACAACAATATATAAAGTCACTTTAATTTTCGGCTTTAGCTGTGATCACTTGTAGACAAGAAAGCAATTCACTTTTAACACACGTTCGAAATTTAAAGTGATAGAAAAACAACATATCGGACGGCCACATCGAAAACAACTGACGACGCTCTGCACGTACGCAAGTACTCATGGAAAGGGATTTTGGAAATGGTGTTTTGTGTTGAAAATTGAGCTGGGTACAATAAAAAAATTGGGACTCAGTAATGGAAACGTAGTCAGGAAAGTGGAATCCAGTATAGAAATCGCAGTCGGAGAAAGTAGAATACAATATAGAAAACACTTCCCGAAAAAAGTGGGATATAGTATAGAAAACGTACCCCGAAAATAAGTGGGATTTAGTATAGAAAACATACCCCGAAAAAGTGGGATATGGTATAGTACGAAACGCAATGAAAATTGAGTAGGTTGCTGAGTCAATCACAAAAAGTAAGAGTCAGTACGGAAAAAAATGAATTGGCGAGGGGTAAAGGTAAAAGTGTGGGTGTAGACGAGGAGAGAAGAAGGAAAAAAACTTACTGCAAGTTTAGACCAGGTTTCAGTTAAGCTCTCAAGCCCTGAATGAAAGCTCCTTCCCAGAGACGACATGTGGATGCATTTCTGGTGGGGGATACGGTATGGGTTATAGCTATGCAGAAATTGCCATCGAAGTCAGTGTTGCGCAATCGGGTCTGTTGGTGACAGAAATGTGGTGATGATTATTGACACGGAGACTGAAAGCACCACCTGTTTCCTCCACATTGAATGCCGGACAGTGTGTGCAGGTTAGGATATATATATATGACGTTAGAGGTTTGAGAGGTTCCTTTGGGATGTTGAGTGAAGTTGCCAATGGCTATATTGATAGGGATAGATGGACACGTAATAAGGATGGGACAAGTTTTACATCTAGCACTGTTACATTTGCTATATGTGCTATGTCCATTTTCTGTCCTACCATGTGAAAACGTTTTTGCGAAACGTTGACGCTTGTGTTGTGTTCTTGAAGTTCGTGTACGGCTCTTGGTATTCTAATGTGTAAGTAGCTTTTTTCCTACCTTTTTCATCATCTTGCATATATAGAGAAAGTGCCCTCTCCGAAACAAAATCCTGGGTACGCCCCTGATTCAAGGTACATAACTGTAAAAAATAAATTCGTCCTCCGTGCTATGTCTTTTTCCAACTGTAAACATTTTGTTCAGGTAAAAATAAAGTATTAATACAAACTAAATAAGGGATTTTATCAAAGCTTTCAAATACTCTCAGCACACGAATTAAAAAAAGACAATAATAATAATAAATACTTACTGGTCCAGAATAGTTTTGTATTTCAGAGTTGCATACAGAGTTTTTGCAGCATATGATAACTGTTCTTCTATGCTCGTAAAATGCCTTACAGGAAAGACAAGTCCAGGGCTTGACCATACAGTAACTGGATTTCTGTATCCCAAATATGCAACATTCATCCAGTATTCTGTCATCTGAAAGTATAATAAAAATACATATTTTAAAAAGAAATACATACAATCAAAATCGAAACTTCTGTTCTAAAATATCCTGAATAAACATAATCACGACGAGCTGGGCCCCACCAGCTGTACTGAGAAAATACGAAGCAGAATTACCGTTGGAAAAGGAGTGCTTAAGAAGGTCAGGGAACTGAATATAACAGAGAACATTCCAAGGGACAGGAGTAAAACGTTTGCTAAGGCACAAATTTCTTTGTCTTGAAATGTTAACTTTCTTTTTTGCAATTGTTTGTCCCGTTTCTTTTTGGTCGTTTGCTGTAATCATATTTCAGTTGAGGACATTGCCGGATAACGGACACCCATGTACCCTTTTTGCGGCAATCGCTTGAAACGATCCGCCATGTTCGTTTCTACATGTCCTGCAAATTTCAAGGCAATATCTCAATTCGTTAGCTTGGTAGTGGACTTCGTTTAGGGCAAGGGCTTTTTTTAACATGCATAAACAATTTTCAATAAATTTTTATGCAAATTTTGAATTTTATCAGGCTAGTTAACAGTTTTCAAATCTGATTCCATGCTTTTTATACTGGTATCATCGACATAAATATTATTTCACATGCTTCTTGGTAACATACCAAGGTAAACCTTAAGTAGCTGTTTACCGGAAATGCGTTTTTGGTCTATGTGCCCTTTCTTCCGGCAATATCTTCAATTGATCTTTTAATTCAATAATTAAGGTCTAAACGTTAAAGAAAGAAAAAGATCAAATATAATTTAGAGACCAAGGTCATATTGATGAACAGAAGAAGCGGGATATAAAGAATGACGGGAAAAGCTATATTTATGCATAATATACACCAAATAAGTGAATAAATGGTGTTTTCTATTACTCACTGTAAATTGGAGTCTAAGTTGATTTCAAGCTATTAAATTAGCTATAATAAGTTAATACTTACAAATAGGATTGGCAAAGTGCTACTCCAGAGCAGGCTAACTTTATACTTCTGGTCAACTCTATTAACTGTGTAAAATATTGAAGCTTCTAAAAAATAAAATACAGCCATGCCCCAGCCAGGATTCGAACCCGCAACCTTGGAGACGCTGAACTGACGCCTCAGACTACACGACTACCTCGATCGACAGGGAACTTTTGTCTTACTCCTCAACATCTTCCTAACGGTATCCAACGTCACTATCTCTATGGCACTTTTCGCCAATTTCAAATCAGTACATCTTGAGCATACCTGGCCGTTACCCTTAAATATTTTACATAGATAATACATCTCACCAGAAGTTAGCATACTCTAAACATTGACCCCGGAGTAGCATTTTGGCACTCCTCCTTGTTAGTGAATTTTAGTAGTGGTACAGGGTGTGCCCAAAAGTAGTTATCATGACGTTTAATAGAAGAGATACTTCATATATTTAGGTAAGTTTAGAAGCATCTTGATGAATCAAACGTCGAGATCGAGAAGTTGTTCAGCTGAGGGCCACAGTGATACAATGAAAGGTCTGTTATACCTTCTTCTAGTCAACAGAAATAAAATGGGGTCCTTCCCTGTTTTGTATGGAGTCTGGTCTTGTACGGTTCAGAGACAAGCACGATACGCAAGACAGAAGAGAAGTGTGGCTATGGACGGATAGGTTGACCGATGGAAAAGTACTGACGGGGATATAAAAGGAAAGGGGCCTTAAGCGAGTCGGAACAAAGAGAGAGAGAAGTTGGATTAGCCACATCCTAAGATGGAACGGCTTACAAAGAACTACTGAAGAGTGAGAAATACAACAATGGGTTCAGCGGCAAAAATATCGGTTCTGAAATTATCGTTTTAATGTGTTCTACGTCATACTCCATATAACATAAGTTTCAGGCAACGTGATAGTTGACCTCAAAGTAATAAAACAAACGAGCTCTGAGAATCTATTAAACAGTGGAAAAGCTCCGAGGTCCCTCGTCAGACATACAAACATTATTTTTTATAAAATAGGTTGGCAACGCTGAGTGGAGTGCTTACGGATGGTAACACCAACATAGTTTCTGTATTGTGTCGAATTAAGTTTATACCAAGTTTGATGCGGAAACGGTATGGAATCACAGAAAAAATGAATTTTAAGTAGATCGTCATTTAGGTTGAAGTAGCAACATATCTGGGAAATTAAAATGGAATGTGGTACTCACGTGAACACGGTTATATTCCCTCGATGGCGTCCCCGCCTGCCTGGTGAACACGTTTCCAGACGTTGGATACCATTGAGTCCCCGTTTGTGAAAGGGATTCGAGAGAGCGATCCAAGACACTAACAAAGCTGGGAATATCACGAAAACGTTGTCCCCAAATTGTTTTTTTTTTTTTTTTTTTTTTTTTTCATTTTGGGGAACAAATCAAAATCGCACGGTCTCATATCCGAGGAATGTGGCGCTCGCTCCGGTACCTCCCAACCCCATCGTTGTAAGAGTCTGTACCGCATGCATGGGCAGTTGTCGTGAAGCTGAATTGGTTCAGACTGTGGTCGTTTGAGTCGCAATGCTGGCCACGAATGGTGACTCAGGTACGAGGCACAGTACGCAGCATTTACGGTACCCCTGGTGGCACTTGATGTGAGAGGATAATGCTTTCGTGGTCATAGGACATTATTAGCATGACCTTCACGTTTGCCGGCTCTTGTTTTACCTTTTCATATCGTGGGGACGCAGGGTGATGCCATTCACTGGACTGACGTTTCAATTCTGGTCCACAGGATCTCCTCCATGTTTCGTCAATCGCAATAATGCAGTGGAGAAGATCAAAACCTTCCTGCGCGTTACGTTCAAGGTGTAAGCGAGCACATTCTCATCGGTACCACTTTTGTACCTCCGTTACAACATGCGGTACCCATCTGGCTGCAATCTTACACATGCCAAGATCGTGTGTTAGCATGTGGTACACTGACGCAGACGAAATATTATTCAGTTCATTAGATAGCTCACTACACATCCATCACCGATCATGTTCGAGCAATGTTCACAATACTTCCTCATGATGTTGATCCGTAGCCCTTCGAATATGGCCCCAAGCATATTTTTTGTCTGCTGACTGGCACCCCGCCTAGAATGCCGCAGTTCATCTCGCAACCGTCCGATACGGCAAAGCACTGCTGCCACATGCCTCACGTAATCCTTTGCGGAACTAACTTGCATTTCGACCTCGAACCACCAGAAACTTGATGAACATACGCGGTTCTGCACGGGTAAACATTGTTTAGGGCAGTATGTTACACCCACCTCACTTTAAAAGCGTCCACTGACCACACATACACCGTAATACGGGAACACAAACATGTCGACACGAGCCGGCCGGGTGGCCGAGCGGTCTGCGACGGTAGGTCATCGGCTCGAAGGTCCCGGCAGAGGCATGGGCGTGGATTTTAACAGCTAAAGGTGAATCGTGACGGGCCGAAGTCCAAAGTTACTAGACTGACCCATACAAAAATAAAGTTTACCGAAGTTTTTACGTCGACACGATCGCTACACTGCCAAGGAACACACTACGTTCGTCATTTGTGTCTCGGACAAACAACAAGCGAATCACAGCAGTGTTGCCACTTCAATGTAAATGACCCTCGTACTTTGGCAACACTGACAACTGGGAAGCTTCCAATCAACTTGTACATCCAGAGTACTTTTCTTATTGAATCGAATGTTTTTGCCAAGTTTGGTGTTGCTACGTCCAACATAATGGAAGCGATTCGAAACGTTGAATTTTATAGAAATTAGGTTGGTAACACTGACAAATGGGGTACTTGGAGACGGAGACCATCCCAATTTTTTTTTATTGCATCGAATAATGTTGTTTGTAAGAGGAAGGTAACGTGTTAGTGAGTGTTTTCCTCTTGGAGTCAGTTGGTAGTGGTCACCACAGTTAAACGGAGACATCAGTGAATTTCGGATACTCCACAAACGCCGTCATCATTGGTTGGAACGATATGGACTCCCTCCCAAACAACCAAAACCATCAATGCAACAGAAAATTATGCTCTGTATTTGGTGGATTGCTCGTGTATCGCGAACTAATACAATCTGGCCAGACCATCAATGCAACTGTATACTCTCAGTAACTAAAACGTTTGCTAAAAAAAGAAAAAAGAAAAAAGAAAAAAAGGCTGTAGAGCCAGCGCCTGTGAATCGCAAAGATGTTATTTTGGTACAGGACAACGTGAAGCAACTGTTCCTAAGGACACCCATGGCACCATTATCCGACTTGAATGCAAAACATTCATGTATCCTTCATATTTCCCTGACACTGCACCTTCGGATTACTATTTGTTCCATTCGCTATACAACCACCTGCGAGGACAACGGTTCCGAACCCTCGACGAGGTGATACACGCACTGGACAACTTCTTTGATTCACTTCCCGCTGAGTTCTAACACCGTACGATCCACAGCCTGCCCGAGTGTTGGACACAGGTCATTGCTGCTGATAAGGACCATTTCTTACTGCATGTTATCTCGTTTCTCTGGGTAGAGTCAAAATCCGACAGAACCTTATTGATTGCCTTAAAAATCATGACTTTTAACTTCTCCATCCGTATGATCCCCGAGGGTTATCTTTACTCGATATGCGTTGTGACGCTCTTGGAATATACGTATAATGATTATCTCGGTCCGCATAGTTGCGGAGATAATTAATATAAATGAAATGAATGAAACATTTTCTTACCCAATTATCAAGTTTTGCAGCTCTCGCCTCTAATAGTTGTTGTAGTTCTTTACCACAACCACATTCAAACTCCTTACACACCTCCTGCGTCTCCTTAAGCTCACATTTAGAAAGCAACGGTTTCACTGACCTTTAAAAAAATGAATTACTGTATCGAAAATATGAACAAAAGGCAAAGATGGGAGTAAACTCAAAAATTTTTATGTATGAATTATTAAATATCCATTATAAGCACAACAACTTTAAAATTATTTTTAATCATTATACAGGGTGTCCAAGAAGTCCCCGTACCCCTAGGTTTGAGTATCATAGAGAACAATGTCAAAGTTCGAAAACTTGCACAATCTGCAAACAAAGAAACCAATATTACGTGGAAAGTACGGATGGCCATATTTTCCTGAAAAACGGAAAATTCAATTTCCGGAAATCGGAAAACTATTTTTTTCGGAAGTGGTCATCCCTAGTAACAAGCACAATATGAATCGTTTATTCTAAATCTGCATAGAATGATTGTTCGTTATAGGGACATTAAACAACTTCTCGTACTTAACAAAATTCCTATAAAGCCATTCTTTTATTAATCTGAGTATACATTCTTAATTGTTTATGCACTTTAAGAGGCTTACATTATAAAAGCATTTGCCATCTTTTCCTACATATCTACCTTGCACATGATTGATTATTATTATTATTGTTATTTATTTTTTATCGAAGGAAAATACAATTCTCTGCTGCTCGCTAGGTGGATCATGTTTGTAACTTATTTGTAATCTTTGCTGCTACAGGTATTGTATTAATTTACCCATGTTTACAAATCTAAAAGGTGTAATCGTCACTTGTTCTCTATTTTTTTCTGAATTCAGCCCTTCCAGAATTAATTTTTTGTTAATCTTCTACCTTACGAATTATTTCTGAATTCGCCAAATATATGATCGTATAGAACTAAGCTGATTAAAGGATGTTATTACCAAACATATCCTGAGAGGAATTTCTGTTAATAGTTATTGTATATTTATTATTGAATGTCGGTTCCCAGCAAAACGTTAACAGCCTAACCAATTTAGTAAAGTATATTATAATTTAATCTTGTGATGTCTTCCCTAAGAGCTTCTACATTATTTTGTATAGGCCATTTTTTAGTAACTTTGACTTCGGCCGGTCACAATTATGAATGTGATGCTAGTTAAAAAAATTCACATCCATGTCCCAGCCATGATTCGAACCAGGAACCTCATTGTGGTCTACTTCTTTTACGTTTGCTGCTCTTCTGTACCACGTTTCCTGCGGCTTGAGCTATGAATGATTCCACTGTTCCATCCTTTCACTGCACACTTATTTTAAACACTCGTTAATCATACTCAAACGATAATTACACTTTATAACTGTTTTGTTATCACAAAAGTTGAGTATTATTTTAATGTATCGTATTTTCGATTACACTATTGTTATGATCACAAGAAGCAGCAATACACACTAGTTCAAACAAGGAGAAATGCTTAATTCATCCCATTCCATTTAGTTTGCTTTAATTAATACGGATATTCAATCCGCGAGTACTGGCTGAGCGTAACTCATACTCTCGCCTATTCAAAATGAGTTATCTTTTCTACTTGCAAATGAAAACGGAGGTTTAATTTAACTTAATACATATTTTCATATAAATATATTATAGATATACAGAGAAAATAACTTTTTTCACTCATCTGGTCTAGTAGCCCCTAGTAGTTTCTGCCTTGAAAGTTGGCGACAGACGGACGATTTAAGGTTTTCCAGCTTTTGCTGCTGAAGCCTAAAAGCAAATCTTTAGAGAAGCCCAACACCAACATTTAAACCTTTCAAAGTTATTGAATATTTGTATAGAGAAAAACAAAATAACAAACTTTTCCTGAACCCTTTTACTTCTAAGCTATATTGCCGGCCGGGTGGTCGAGCGGTCTGCGGCGGTAGGCCATCGGCTCGAAGGTCCCGGATTCGAGTCTCGGCAGAGGCATGGGTGTGAATTTTAACTGGCTATAAATGGGCGAATCGTGACGGGCTGAAGTCTAAAGTTACTAGACTGGCCAATATAAAAATAAAAGTTTATAAAAGTTTTTGTAAGCTATATTCTCTGATGTTTCACGGTTTTCCAAGTCAGGAGTACCAGTCAGTTTCCAAGTCAGGTGTACAGACACAAAATTTCTTTAAATAATAATAATGAAAAAAAAACACATATTAAAGATTACATACAACATAAATATGTATACGAAAACAATTAAATAGGTACGTACGTAAGAAATTTTTGTATTGAGTTTTTCAGTGGTGGTACAGGCAATTTCGGTAATGCTGGAACTGTCCCTGAATCTGCTCCACCCTTGTCTTTGGCTTTGCCTTTCTCAGGTTCTTTGGCTTTTGCTTTGTCTTTCTCAGGTTCTTTGGCTTTTGCTTTGTCTTTCTCAGGTTCTTTGGCTTTTGCTTGGACTTTCGCAGGTTCTTTGGCTTTTGCTTTGTCTTTCTCAGGTTCTTTAGCTTTTGCTTTGTCTTTCTCAGGTTCTTTGGCTTTTGCTTGGACTTTCTCAGGTTCTTTGGTCTTTGCTTTGTCTTTCTCAGGTTCTTTGGCTTTTGCTTGGACTTTCTCAGGTTCTTTAGCTTTTGCTTTGTCTTTCTCAGGTTCTTTTTTATCCTTTTTTCCTTTGCCAAGAAATCCGTAGTTCCTCATGCTGACATAATATGGATTACTCGCACGCACGACAGATAATGAAGAAATGTTCTTTAGCTGAATTACGGTTCCTCCGACACAATTAACCTACAAGAAAACATTAAGTACGATAATTAATACTCAGGACTGTTGCAACATGAATATTAAGAACTTCATTAACCCTTGAATATCATAGTGAGAATTTGAATTTACGGTCTTTAGACAATTTTGGCTCACGTCAGAATGGGATACGGGAGTGGATGCTAAAAGTTCCAAATGGATACTCATCTAGGGTTAAACACCACCCAATTAATTGACAAAAATCATTGCAAGGAATACTACTCGAAAGAGAAATAAAATACTAGACCAAAAGATAATTCTTCTACACTTCGAAACAGGTAAGAACAAAATACATAAATACAATGACCATGCTGCGTATCTGTTTAAGCATTATTCAAGCTCTACCATAATCTTATAAGCACACATTACTGATATAGCTCAGTACGATAGTTAAAAACTATGCTGATATAGGAACATTATTAAACTACATAGGAAGATACAAACAGCAGGCAAACAAAATACACAAGAATCTATTTATACTTACGTGAAGTCCAATAGGACACAGTACGTGTATAATTTTCAGCATGACTGCTGTACTTTATTTATCGTTCACTGAAAAAGAAAGAATTTACTTGTATTATTAAATAAGAAGCTCAATAACTAGAAGCATTGTTTATTTGCGCTCACAGCCATAGAGAGAAAAATAAAGCGTTCCTCAAGGTTTAAAAACTGTATAAAACATTAAATCTTTCCTCAAAGAAAAAAAGAAAATTACACGCACTAAAAAGTTGAGAGAACATAACATTTACGGTGTCTTCGAGTGTTAGCTGAACACTAAATGTTATGCAGATTGTTCAGTTTATTAAGGTAATAATATTACGGGGAAATACACGTTTCATAAATAGTACTAAAAATGTTCACCATTCTACTTTCAAACAAATATACGTGACGAATGATGTTGCAAACGCCCTCTGCAATGTTTCAGTCGGATTTCACACAGCGTTTAACGTTGTTTGAGGAATCGTTGTATCGCTAATGAGATAAACACACGACTATGTCAACAGCGTATTTGTAACACTAAACAGAATCTGCACTAGTGTCATCGATCGTCACCCGACTGAAAACAACCACGAAAAATCAAGTACGCTAATGCTAAGTCTGAAGCTAACTTCTGTCTACCTGCTTCCATTCAGACGCTATCCTGCGTTAACAGGTGGAAGTGAAAGCAAACTTGACAAAGTTTTCCCTCCAAAAATAGGGGGGTGAGGGCGTTAAAGGAATTACAGCATTGCTGATCAGATATTTGTGCTTGCACATTTGAAGAAGTCATATGACTAAGTACCTAGACAACATATGGAAGGTAATACAAAATAAAAGTTTGAGGAAAAGCAACAGGAAATAGGAAACAGGATACAACAAGGAGAGAAACACTGATGGGGCAAAATAAAACATAGTTACAAAGCTCCTGTATCTACTCGTACGAGATCGAGAAAAATTAGAACGCTTTTTATTCTGGAAGTAAGAAGACGTGAAGAATCGTAATATCGGAACTACTATTTAAATTAAAAATAATAATAATAATAAATAACAGATTTACAAGCAGTAGATGATGCTTTCTCATCAGGGTGAGGCGATTGCGTTTGTGAGCGTTACATTGGTGGTACCAATCTCTGTTTGTGCACACACACAACAAACTTATTCACACATATCTGCTTCTCTGAGCAAAATATACAAATCTAAACACAATATAGATTCCTTAATTTTCACCTCGCTAATTTGAAGAAGTCAATCTATCTGGACAATCATTCATTTCAAAAGCACTTGTACAAAACACCATCATCATCCGTGTCTAGGAGATTATTTCGACGGGAGAATGTTTGCGTTCATCTCATTCATTACAAGGAAGGGGAGTTAGATCCAGATTAAACATCTTTCTCTTATCTACTGACAGAATGTAGGGCTAGGACTACTACTATCTCCACTTTGGGAGCTAGAAAATCCCACCAATCACCCACAACAGATTACAAAAACATTCATACTATAATTTTAAGGAACTTTGTAGTCTTTGTAGTGTAATCAATCGGCGTTCTGAATTTCTAGCAGATTAAAGACATTAGAAACACCGTAATACAGAACAGCTAATAATATTCCAAAATTCTTTCCTACCTCATAATCTGTCAAATTCCCTGTCTAATAGATACCCTCTCTACATTAAGCTCTAAATTTTCGTAGTAAATACTCTTGTAAACTCTTGCCCATAATTCAATGTACTATTACAGCATTTGCCTAGTGGCACTGACTGAATCCACAGAAAATCAGTCAGCATTGCTAATCACGACATTTGATACAAAGATTTATAAATTCTTTACTGATGTTTACATCATTAATTGCAGTACAAGTAACTTTTATAAATTACAATGGAAGTCTCAGGTCAACAGAGGTGAAAATTACTACGACGTAGAGGGATCCAAAACAAGTAATTTGAGGTAAGGTGTCGATTATTGCACATGCCATCCTTTGGTATTATTGTTACTACCAACTTCGGATGTAGAGCCTGAAAGCTATGCTATCCCGCTGAATTTTTTCTCTCATCAAAACTCATTATACAGACCAGGTTGTTTCCGATCTATAGTGATGATTTCGAAATGCGTTAATAACACCACTCAGCGCGATGTGAATGACATCACCGGTCGAATAGATATATTGGACCTCAGTTTATCCGTGACTACTGTGGTGAACGTTCGTGTAGAAGAACGCCATCGAAGATGGACTCCTACTGGGAAGGCTACAAAATGACACTTTGCGATTCCGAATACAGTTATCGCGCCATAATTAAGATGTCCAAGCAACGTGGATTCAGTCTCGAAAAATGGCATAGGATGTGTGTTAAAAGGGAGTAGAAATGCGAGGAGTGGGGTAATTCTTGTAGGTTAGAAACAAGCTAACCCCCGTTCTGCTACGAGCACCATCTAGCTGGCGACATGTGGAAATACGTTGGCACACTGGATGAGGTATATGTGTACTTAAAAAAAAAAATGACTGTAACAGGCCGAGTGTAATTTTCTACAGTCAACGTGGTGTTAAAGACTACCAAAGATGGTGCCGTGAATGTAAGGAAAGTCTTAGCAAGGGATTCGTGATCGTAGTTGGTTTCTGTTACAATGGGAAGTTCAAGATATACTGTGTCACCAAAAATGCCAAGGTGAATTTCGATTATTATCAGGCTAACGTACTGTCACCAATTTATCGCCATGACATATCACGTCTGGCTGCATGAAGACAATGTATCCAGCTACACCTCTCGTTCGAAGGTCCTCTTACTTCAACAAATGGCAGAAGAAACTGGTATCAGTGCCATACCCTTTGCCCAAATTCCAGTGAAATCTCCGGATGCTTCACCGATGAACTACTGCACCTTTGGTCTCCTCAAACGGGCTTTGGCACAGCGGAGAACCCGCATCTGTGGAAAAGTCTGTGAAGAGGAGTGGTTGTGACTGGGCATGTCTACACTGCGTACCAGCCTCCTCCAATGAAAACTTCGATTCCAGACGATAGCCAGAATGCAGAACCAGCAAATAGAGCACCAATGGAATTTCCTAAGGTAGGTGCATCTCAAATTCATCACTATAGATCGGAAACAAATTCTGTAGACCTTTGGCAGCGCTAATTTCATGTGTACGTTGTGCAACGAAAAACAAAATGGACTCTTTGATTGCTAGTATTCTCTAGCTGCCTCTCTCAACATGCAACAGACACGGGAAATTCCTGGTCGAGTATACCAAAAATCGCTACTGTACTGCATGGGTTGATAAGTGGTAGCTATCTCGTCAAAACCAGCTTAGATATACGTCCTTCACACTTCATTCGCAAGTATAAAATTTCAGAGAGCATTCAGATAGGTATCTCAAAAGACTAACCTTGGCCTTTAGTCAACTAAACTGATATAACCAACTTGTAACAGGAAACAACTTAACAAGAAAACTTAATCGAGGCACGAACATATTTAAGAAAAATGAGTAAGAAATAAATAATTACAGTAAATAATAAATATAAAATAATAAAAAGGAAGCTTAAAAAATTAAATAACAAAAATATAAAAATTAAATAAATAAATAATGAAAGCGGAGGGTCTACATAACAGTCATTTTCTGGAATACTTTCTCTGTTCTCTTTCCAGTATGTCTTTTCACCCCTCATTTATACTCAATCCACCATTCCAGTTTATCGCCTTATCTTCAGTTTCCTTAATTCTCCTCGCTTCTTTCCACTTCAACACCAACATCCTTTCCTCTTCTTCTAGTATCTTCGCCGCTTCCCACTCTATATCATGGGCCTCTTCCGGTACATGTTTGTAAATAGCATTTCTGTCTCTCTTTAATCTGACGGCATCCTTGTGTTGTTTAAGCCTCTCCTGTAATTTCTTTTTTGTCTCTTCTATATATACTGCCTCACAGTTCATACACGGAACACCGTATACCACTCCTCTTTGTTCTCCATTTAGAGCACCTTTCTTTGTTTCTCACTAAGTCCAAGATCCTCATCCCTCCTTTACTATGCGGTTTCACTCCTACCTTTCCAAACAGCTGCTTGATTTTCTCGGTAATGCCCCACTTTCTTCTCCCTCCTTTTTGTGCCATTTTCTTCTTATCATCCTTGTCATTCTCATGATATTCATTCTCCTTTAACTTCCCAAAACCCTTGAGCGAAGAACTGTGATTAATTAAAATTTGTTTAGTTTTGGAAAGTAAACGAATTCTGGGACGTGATTGGCGGATATCATAGAAAGGATCTCTTGGCCTTCTGGTACTTGTTATGAGCTGTCAGTGTTTAGTGTGTCATCTGAGGAAGATGATGTTAGAGTATTGAAACTGTAACGCTTGATGTGTCTTTTTACAATAAAGTTAAGTGTGTTAGCCATGTCAGCCTGTTTTAATTAAATTAAGTATAGATACAAGGCCTCAATATAATTATATCCAAACTTCTGACGTTTTAGAGACTAGTCTGACTGCCTGAAACACCTAACGGCCATAAATAAATTCAAAATTCTTCAAAACGTCGGAAGTTTGCATTTATATATTTAACTTATCTTTTAGCAAGGTTGGAGAAAAACCAGGTTTTTTAGAATAAAAAACTAAAGAACTTTTTTTGTTTGTTTAAACTAGGTGCTTAGCAGGGAGACTAAATGTATACTCTGATTATCATCATTAATTGTTGTATTTGTTCTACATGCAGACAGCAATATTTTAATGTGTACTTATTTACAACTCCAGTAAATATTAATTTTCTAAGTAATTGATGGATTAACATAGATTTTCTGTACTTTTATGATGTAAAGTTATATAACTTAATACATATTATTTTTAAATAATATAAGTATCTAATGTATTCCTGGAAAACTAACTTTTACAGTGGTATAATACACATTCAACTGCACGCAAATCTTGGGCAAAACTGCATAAAGTTTTTAAGTTTTCTTTATACCGTATTGCTTTACTCTTGGGCCAGTCTTTCTTAAAAACTTTGCGGCGTAAAAATGAAAGAATGTAATTGCGTCTTTGAAGTACTTTTATTTCTCAACACGTCTGCCTGTCACGCGGCATTTGGGTAGGTCGAGCGTGGGCCCGAACCCTGCTCCGATCGGCCATCCTGAGGTTTTCCCCAGTTATCCCAGGCGAATGCCGGGATGGTACCTTCTCTCAGGACAGGGTCGCTTGTTTCCCCAGTCCTAGCCTCACCTTAAGGGCCGATGTGACCGATCCCCTCCTTGTGTCCTTTCCTTGAACAAATAATAATAATTTTATTGCTCAAGTGATACGGTCTTCTTTAGCTACAATAAACACACAATTCAGTTGGATCGTAGTGCTTGTATAGTATTTAAATCCCGGCAGTTCCATGTGGGCTTTGTGTTGGACAGGTATCTTGTGTGTAGCTGGTTTTGGTGAGTAACCAATTGTTTATTGATGATGTGTATAGGTTTCTTCATAGTACTTCAATTTCCTCTTATTCTCCTTCCAACAATTCTATTGTCATCATTCATCTGTGCCTTTCACTCATCTCCATTAACCTACAGTCACAACAGCGGGACGTTAAGCTAAATCAGGGCATTCACTCATTCATGCATGATTCCTGAATGAGAAAAATGTTTCTGCAGTAGCGATTATGCTATCTTCATTAGTGTTGACACAGGTTCACTGTTCGATCCCTCGGCAAGGTCATCAGAAATAAGGTTTATCTTCAGACCTACCAAACAAATGATGGAATAGCACCAGCAAAGAAGGCTCAGGACGATACCTTCCCAGTCCTACCTTGCCTCTCCAGGGCAGACCTTTAGTCATTGGTGCCTTAACCCTTAACTGGATAAATACTTGTAAAATAGTTGTATTTTCTTAAAGTACTTTTTAAAAAAACACCTTGTTTAAACGAGCCAACCCTGTCTTTTAGGCTAGATAAGCTGCTATAACTAAACCTGTCACATGTCTGAGGGATGTATCACACCGGCACTTACCAGGTGAAATCGCGGGAACCCCGTAAAGAACCTCAGTCAGTAGCAGTAGCACTTTAAATCTCCGTGCTTCCCTAGTGCCGATCCAAAGACCGCGACCTTAACTACTAGACCACAGGCGGTAGGCAAACATCGAAATATTTCAGATTTAACCATGGTGTGAAAAAATTAAGTCAATCTATAAATTAATAACAAACCGCTGATGTTTTACTGACCAGAAGCAACTTTTAATACACTACAAAAGGGAACATGCAAAAGGAAACTAAGTACTGCAAACATACCTTGAACACTTAAAAAGACTGATACATGCAGCAATACATTCCAGGCTCTTTAACAAATTTCCCCATGTCGATCCGTTATGAAAAAAGGCAGATCTATAATATAAAACATAAGAACAAATAACATTTATCTCCAAAATCAATGCATACCTCCTCTGAATGATCCATTATGGAAAACACGAATTAGTTAACTTAATAAAAAGTAAAAAAATAAACCAGAAATAATAAGCGCCGAAAATGAAAATAACTTCCACAGCAACACAGAGGAAAATGTAATATACATACACCAAATTTCGTAAGAGAGGTTAACTTTTGTCTTCTAACCCCCAAAAGAGTAGTTAAGTTTAATTTAGGACAATTTATTGGCGAGTTCTCCAAACGGCAGGATTTTCTAAGGACATGTGGAAAATTTCATTGAAATAGCTTCAAAACTTTCGAGGCCTACAATTAAATATTACAGCGGAACATACAATACTGTAAGTGAAGACAAAGAATGTAGGGAAGGGAAATGGAAGCACGCGAGTTGAGAAAGGAATCATGAGTCACGATCGGCTGGTGCAAAAGCTACTTTTAGAGCGACAACCAGCTAGGGTGAGTATAAGTTATTCAGCCAAGGTCATTGGCGCTGTTTGTTAAAATTGATCCAATGTATTTTCGTGTTATCCGCAATTGTCGCGCCACCCAATTCCGCGAATTATCGTGAGTTTACTATATATATAAAATATGGTAAACAAGATAGAAAAAAAGGATAATTACATAGTGAAATCTTGAGGTAGGAGCACATGAACTTCACAAACACTAAAGAAAATTAGTACGTTTCGCAATTGCGTTTTCAACTGGTGCGGGAGTGGTGTTAAGGAAACGCCATACTGCCAATGATGCTAGTTGACAGTGTAGCCAGGTTATGGAGGCGGGAAAATAACTAGATGGGTAGAAGAAAACACCAAGTGGAGAAGAAAGTGCAAAGGAGACTAGGAGCACCACATCACAGAGTAACAATACAATAAAAAAAAAAGTTTATAGACTGTGTTTTTTCAATTTAATGAACTGACCAGGGAACTGGGTATTTGAAGAAGTTCATATATATATATATATATGACCGTCCTGCTCATCAAGTGGTTAGCGTCGCTGATCGTGGGGTCCCGGGTTCGATTTCCGGCTCAGCCAAGGGATTTTTTCCCAAAGCGGGAGGGTCTGGAACGGTGCCCACCCAGCATCGTGATTCAATTGGGGAGCTGCTGTGAATAAAAGACAGTGGCGATCACAGTTGAGTAATTCGGCTCTCCTTTCCCAACACGTCTGGTCAACGTGGGAGCAGTAGACTAATTCTTCCCCTCGGGAAAAGCCTCATTCAGTAGTGGATTGAATATGGCTGTGAATTATATTATTATTGGAAAATGGCTACGTCTGTGTCTGAAGATCTTAATAAACAAATTATAGAAAAAGACAAAATGCATAAACAGACATAATATTTAGGTCTGGGATACATAAAATTACAGTACACATTTTTGTTTGGAGAACATGACGTACAGAATGTCATGGAACAACTGTTTAGAGGCAAATATCGTTGTCAAAGAATGTTAAACTTCCAGTGTGAGATACGAGGGCCACTATTTATATTTTGAGCCTAACAATGAAAAAACAGTAATGTGTCATTGAAAATTGATGGAACTCGAATTTTCGAAATACTCTCCTTTATGATCAATACCCTTTTGCATTCGTTCGAACCATTTGTCAAAGCATTTTTTCCAATCTTCTTGAGACACCTCCATAATATGGTTTTTGAACGCATCAACGGCTTCTTCCGCCGACGAAAATCGTTGTCCACGCAATTTATTCTTGACATTCGCGAACAAGAGGAAGTCATTGGGTGCCAAATCAGGACTGTACGGCGGATGACCCATCAATTCGATTTTTTGAGTGTTCAAATAGTCGGTTGTTAGACGAGATGTGTGACAGCTCGCATTGTCTTGATGAAGAATGATCCGACGGCGCTTGTTTGTTTTCCGTATTTGACCAAAGACCTCTGGCAAACAAATTGTTGTGTACCATTCAGAGTTCTACGTGCCACATGACCAGTTACCCCCCCCCCCAAAAAAACAGGCGACCATTTGTTTCGATGTGCTTCGAGCGCGAACAACTTTTGTTGGATTTGGTTCATCTTAGAACACCCATACAGTCGACTACTGTTTACGTTCCGGCTCATATGCATATATCCATGATTTGTCACTTGTTACAATCTTATATACGTCGTTTGAAGCACCGCCATTGTATTTATTGAGCATTTGTGTGCACCAATCGACCCGAGCTTCTTTTTGAGTTTTTGTCAAATTATGTGGGATCCAACGAGAACAAACCTTTCTCACAGCTAAATGATCATGCAATATTTTATATATGCTGGTGGAACTAATGCCAAGGGTTGCCTCAATCTCACAGTATGTCACATGACGATCTTGCAGTATTAGGTTTTGCACAGCATCAATGTTTTCTTGAATAACAACTGATTTTGGACGACCTTCGCGAATGGCGGCTACGATTAAAATCGTTATACCAGCGTTTCACAGAGGCAAAGGATGGGTCTTCATGGCCAAATGTGGAAATCAGTTGATCGATGCACTCTTCTCTGGATAATCCACGTCGAAAATCGTAAAAAATCATCGTACGAAAATGTTCACGAGTTAATTCCATTTTTCTGTTGTCACGCAATCTTCAATTCAACGTAAACAACACAAATATGGAAACGTCAAATGGCGCCTAAATACAATCAGTGTTGCCAAGGCTCAAAATATAAATAGTGGCCCTCGTATACTAATATTTGCTTAGTAAAGCAAATCCCCACCTCTAACCTCTACTTTTACTACTAATTTCGGTATATGGACTGAGAATCGCTTGCACTACCCTCAGGGCTGGCAAAACCATGTTTTTTTGTTTTGTTTTTTTTAAACAGGTTTATTTGGTTTAAATACTTCGCTTCATTTATTTATTACATATGGATAGAAATAAGTTTATTTCTCCTTAATGTCCTTATGCCACAGCGGGGTTATGATGGACGCGACCTACAGCTACAGCTTAAAGTGGAATCCGAACCACTACTCGGTTTCCACCGGAGACAAATTGTCCTCCACCCGGACTCGAACCCGGGACAAAGTACGCGCAAAGAGACGTTTATACAAATAATGGAATTTTAAAATTACAAATTTAGTATGCAGATATTATTCAAGAAAATTAGAACTAAATATTCCAATCCAAGCTAATGTTGCTGTGATAAGCTACAGATGCAGTCAGGTACGTACCCAGAAATTTATTTCCGGAAGGGAAGGGTCCAGAGCTTTCGCGGGAGTCCAAATTCAGTATGAGTGTAAATTTTACAGTAAATATCGCGTAAAATTGTAGTAAATTTGCAAAAAAATATCGGTATTTTGGAGTGGGCCGGATCTTCAGGACCTACCCCCTGCGTACGTCACTGGATGCAATCGATAAGTTTTGCAAACTTCTATTAATATATTTAAGCAAAGTTAACTTTGGCTCCTCTATGAAACAACAGGCATTCAGACAAGCAGAAAGATACAATTTGGTTTCGTTTCGTCTGTTTAGTCTTAAAGTCTTATGTAACAGCAAGGTTATGAAGGACAAGACCTACTGCTTACAGTGACATCCGAACTACTATTCGGTTTGCACTTTACAGAAATTCTGTGGCCCCATCGAGAATCGAACCCGGAACCCATTCATTACAAGGCGAAAATGATATAAAATTAACGCGGATAATTTAATATGCGGAATCGTCACCATGAAGTTCACACTGTTTGTGGCTATTATTTTTTATGCTTTAAACAATTTTTAAAAAACACGTGGTTTAAACCAGTCGACCATGACTACCCAGTGATTTGAACGAATCTTAAGACTATAATTCCGATTACTTATAATCGTGAGCCTCCTGCGTAGCCTAGTCGGTAGCGCGCTCGACTTCAGTGTGAGCGGCCCCGGGTTCGATTGCCGGTCCGGGATCAAAATTTCGGTGTTGACTCAGAGAGCAATTGGGGAGCTGCTGTGAAAGACAGTGGCGATCACAGTTAAGAGTTTTGATTCTCCTTTCCCAACACGTCTGGTCAGCGTGGGAACAGTACACCAACTTCCCCCTCCGGGAGAGGTCTCTCGTCCAGTAGTAGAGTGAATGTGGCTGTGAATTATTATTTCTTATAATCGTCAAGGGTTAAGATAACTGGCCCACCCTATACTGTCACATTAAGAAAATGTTGTCATTGCCTACACCAGGGATAGTTAAGTATCGTTAAAATTAGTTCTGAAGCATTTCCTTACACCCTAAAGGTATATTGTTACAAACTTAAATTTCTAAAATTTCACGTTGTAAAAAATAAGACCTATCTTCGACAGAAAACAGTCACATGGAAGTAAGCAGATAAGATCATACGTTATAATGTGTGCATGTAACAATAAACTTCGGCGTAAAGTGGATAACTTTACTTGCTACCCATGTACATGGTGCATGCTACTAGTGGCGTGACCACGACTATTATTCCCCTATTATTTAATGCATGTCATAAACAATTACTCCAAATAAAATTAATGCTGCTATATTTTACAAACTACACCGTGACAGACATACGTAAACATGCTTTCTTTTGCGTCTCTAGCTTGATCCCACAACCTGTATACTTGAATCCTAAACTCCTTTCAGGAATATATTTGCAACATTAGAATTGCTCTCCTGTCTTATTTAAGGATTATTTATTTCGTATATTCATCAGCTGTTTTACCCTTAAACTTGATGCATAGATTAATAACTTACACAGACCCATTTTTAAGCTAACGAAAAGTAACTTTCATTTCATGACACGTCTCACAAATCTTCACCAATTGCAAAATGACTTCCATTACTTTTCCTCAGGATCTTTTATTCCAAAAATCCCATTTATAAGCTAACGAAAAACAATTTTCATTTCAATATACTTCTCACAAATTACAAACTTCCATATTATTCTTTCTTCTTCTTCTGCTTCTCGGGCTGACAACTGCAGTTCATAGCACAAGCACATGCAGCGCCAGATTACGGGCAATAATCGCAATCTAGGATACCATATTATTCAAGTCTGGTGCCAAAACACGAAAACACTTCTGTTATCAGTGTTGCCAGCCATCAGGAGAAATATGCACTATTTCTTAAAAATTAAATTACTGTTTTATTCTATATACTTTTCAGAAAAATTAATAGGTTACCACCTGTCTGGGATTCACCCGGACAGTCCGGAGTCTGGATTAGAAAGTCCGGGAATTCACTTTCTACTAGAAACCTTAGTTCTTTATTTCGTGATAAATCCTTGACAGTGACATTTTATCATATCTCCAAATTTAGTTCATTTAACCGGTTATTACACCCGCAGTACACGAGGTACCGTTTGCGGTTGATTGTGAATTGACTTGCTTTGAAATAATTTACAATAAATTGTTGATATGGTAGGGTTGCATGTTCATTTAAAAAATCGGTAGGTTATCATATAGACAAATAAAAGCTGATTTAGACTAGTTCATTAGTTAATAAAAGATAGGTAATAGCGAATGTATAAGGGACATTCCGAAAGTAATACCTTCTATTTATATTCATCAAAACAACAGCAGCTACAGGGAGCATAATAAGCCCCAGTTCACACATGCGGTGCGGGAGCCTTGCGGCGACCGTGCGGCAGCCGCACAAACAGTTCACACATGCTGCGGTTTGTCTGCGAACACTCTGCGGCGTTCAAGGACGAATCTCAGTTTAAAGAACTATCGCAATGGATGAGCACGTTTGTACAATAGTAGAAATAATTTTCTTAGGTATGAAATTTCAAGTTTCTCTTTTTATTCAAATTGAGAACATGCTGGTTTTAAAATAAGATCAGTGGTCCTATTTCCAAACCAATATGTTTATATTTAAAATGAAATAATGTTGATATTTCATTTGTATGAAAATTATTTCTCAGTGCAAAAATAAAAACTCCTTTACTAATTTTAAGAAACCGTATTTTACAGTGCATTTACGAGCAAGAAAATCCGTAGACAGTTCCATCATATTATTATTATTTTCATTGGAATATTCCTACCATATAGTGATAATATTGTACCTGCAAGTGTGGAAATTTTCAAGTTCTGAAGGTGTTCTCATGTAGGTGGGAGTGACAGTTTATATGGGGAGGGGGTTTGCTGCAGGGTTTGCTGGTGGTTTAAACCATTTTTTTTTTTTTTAAATATCAATTGGTTTAAACCAATAAATAAATAAATAAAAGCAAAAATGCCACAAATAGTGTGAACTTCATGGTGACGATTTCAAATATTAAACTATCTGCAATCATTTTATATAATTTTCGGCTTGTAAACAAGGGGTCCCGGATTCGAGTCAAGGTGGGGGACAATCTCTCTCAGGTGAAAATCAAGTACTGGTTCGGATTCCACTTTGAGGTGTAGCTGTAGGTCCTGTCCTTCATAACCTCGCTGCTGCATAAGAACATTAAGGATAAACAAACTTATTTCTATCCATATGTAATATAAACAAATAAAGCAAAGCATTTAAACAAAAAAAACTTTGTGGGGGGGGGGGGCAGTTTTTTCCAACCCTGGTTTGCTACCATTATATTGTTTAAGTTCGTATTTTAGCCTAGATTATTATTTAAAGCCTGGCAATTTTTATGTCGCTCTTGGACTGGAACTCTACCACTTGAAAGAACCTGTACTGGCCGATTTATCATTTTTTCCGAGATTAATATCAAGGAAGTTGAAATTGAAAATGTCATTCTGCCGGTATTACTTTACGGTTGCGAAAGTTGGAGTACGACTTTAGCAGATGAACATAAATTACGGGTGTTTGAAAATAAGGTCTTGAGAAAAATATACGGGCCAAAACGGGATGAGATGACTGGAGAATGGAGAAGACTGCACGACTCACCTGATGTTCTAAGAATAATGAAATCGCGACGACTAAAATGGGCAGGCCATGTAGCTCGGATGGGAGAAAAACAAGGACTATATTCCATTTTGATTGGAAAGCCGGAGGGAAAGGGATCGTTGGGAAAATGGAGACGATGTTGGGAGGACAATATTAAAAGGGATCTTGGAGAAATAAGTGTCTGTAGTGAAAACTGGCTTGATCTTGCCCAGGATAGAGCCCGATGGCGATCGTTTGCTACTGCGGCGATGAACTTGCGAGTTCCGTAAGCCATAGAGCAAGTAAGTAAGGATAACATCATTTTTCAATATAAAATAAGTTATCAATTTATACCTCCAATTGTTCATTTTAATATTCGGTCAGACTTTATTTTATTATTATTATTATTATTATTGAGCTTATAATTCTCTACTTAAAATAGAGAAAAATATGAAGGATCTCCATTTTTATAATTGAACAGTTGAGAAAAAAAGAATAGATTAAAAAAAAAATCCAAAAGAGACAAACCGCATGGCTGCCGCATCGCATGTGTGAACAGGGGTTAACACAGTAAAAGAGGGTAAAATTTCAGCTACATAGATAGTTTTCCACATAGTCACTACCATTCTTAATGCACTTTGTCAGCGATGAACAGGAGCCTGTATGCCGCGCTCGTAAAAATCAGAACCAGCAGATGCAAGCCACTGTCTTACAGCTACGTTGACAGCATCCTTGTCTCAAAAATGTTGCCCACGTAATCCATCTTTCACAGGTCCAAATTGGTGGAAGTCTGAAGGTGATTAATCGGTGGATGTACTAGAACAGTCCAGTTAAATTTTGCAATATGTTCGGTGGTCGCGAAACTGGTCCGTGAAAAGTGACTCCGGAAATTCGAGCTTTTAGCTTCGTCAATGTTTTCTTGTAGCGTTCAGAATTGAAAGTTTCTCCAGGCTCCAGGACTTCAACAAATCACACCACGCACATTCCAAAAGACTATGCACATCACTTTTCCAGTCAATGGCTGTGTCTTGAACTTCTTTCTTTGATGGGTAATTCGCATTTCGTTACCCCATGGACAGTCTTTGGATTTCAGTACGTAATGGTGACACCACATCTCAGTCCCGGTAACGCTGCTGTCCATAAAATTGTAACTTTCAACCTGAAATTAGTGCAGCAGGGCCTGACAGACTTGCATTCGATTCATTTCTGGTCCTGTGTAAACCGCGGGACCCACCTAGAACAAACTTTGCGATAACCCAGCACTGCCAACATCATTTCAAATATTTTACAGCCAACATTAAGCCGTGTTCACATTTTCCTTGCTGTAATTCGCTAATCATTACGGATGAGGTGATCGAGGCGATCCTCGTTATCTGAAGGAACAGCTGAGCAGGTACGCCCAGGACGTGGTTTGTCGTGAACATCAAAGGGTATATAATCTTTGGTGAACATTACATTTTCTTCAGTAACATAAAGCATTTACACCATTCTTTACTACTAGGGGTGTTGATCTCAAATATAGCTATACGAAAATTGTAGTATGTAAGTGTTTTGTGTTATGACGACTTTTACCGTTTCGTATATAGAATAAAAGTGATTATTCATGTTGTCTTAATTTTATGAATGTTTGACACAGTTTGAATCATAACACAGGCTATCAAGCTTAAAATTACAATGATCAAAATCATACAGGAACAAATGAAACTCAATTTTAAAATAAGCCATGATTAATATTTCATTTAGGACTTTCAAGAAGAAAAAAAGTGTTATTTTGTGTTTATGTTTTCCTTTGTAAAGTTTGTCTTCCGGAGAAATCAGTCTCCTCTTCTCCGATACTTTTGTTCCATAATGTCTTGAAAGCTCCTCTCTTTATGCCCGTCACTTATATCTCATCAGAACCTCTACGTAAACTATGCTGGAGTAACTACTTGGTGTTTAAAGATAGACGCCAGAGCAAATATTTAAATTCGTTTGTCCACTTCCAGTCTAATCCGATGTGGACCAAATCTTCAGTTCTAACTCAGTTTTATACGCTTGATATCGCTGTGTGGCCCGTTTTTTGATTTAAGTCTTAATTCCTGAATTATTAATGTAAGAATATATCGTACTCTGTATACAATAGAAAATACTGCAAATAATATTTCTCTTTTTTTCTTTTCTTTTTTCTTTTTGCAAGAATTAAGACATAAATTAAAAAACGGGCCACACAGAGATATCAAGCGTATAAAACTGCGTTAGAATCGAAAATTTGGTCCATATTGGTTTAGACTGGAAGTGGACAAACGAGATTAAGTTTCCTCCCCGCTCCCTAGCTTCACATATACTTGAAATTTTCAATGGATGCAGTCAGTCCAGTATCGTATTAATGGAGGTCGATGGGATTGGGCCGTGGTGTTCCTTCCTTTTGATCTCCAAGAAACCTTTTTCTCATATAAGACATTTTTTCATGCTACAAAAGTCTTGCATGAAAGTAAGGATGCTTTTGTTATTTCTTTGCCACAAAAATCCATATTTTAACTTAGCATTAGTTAGATTTGGGAGCTATTCCCCTTAGCCTTTTCAATATCTCAAATTCCTTCTCTTCTTTTAGAGAGCTAGCATTATGTGAAAAGACCACCACCACCAGCAGCTTTATGTGAAAAGAAAAGAAAATGTTTCAAGAATCCACCAAGGGTAGGGGGGGAGGGCACAAGAAAACCAATGAGCTGTGTCCATTTTAGGCAATGAAAATCTGCTGAAACCTTGAATCACTCCCAGTTAAAACGAGATTATATAAGTGTCTGCTTATCCATTTTTTGTTTCCTATATTGCCAAACCGCAACACGAAGATCAAGAAAATCACATGTTTTTAATAATTAAGAGCAATATAATGCAAAAATTGTACGTGATAGAAAATTTTAGATATCGAACTTGAATTCAGCATACAAAATTCAATAAGGTTCAATAGAAGTATTCTCATCAAAGTTACCAACTTTTTGCCCTGTGTTATTTTTGACACCGTTGAAACGCACCACATACGTCTAACTGTGCTCACATCCACTGTATCGTCTCCGTACACCTTTAGCAAGCGTATATTGATGGTATTGAGTGTAATTTGTTCGACAGTGAGAAATTCAACAACATACCTCTATGTCACACCATTTTCATAGATTGAACTGATGGTACTATATATCGTACAACAACCAAACTAACAAAGAGACCATCAATGAGATAATATCAAAACTTACCCTCAAATTTTGCTAGGAGAATCTACGTCCTATAGAGAGGTAATATTAAAAAAAAATAGCTGCCCATAATAACTGCAAGGTACCAAGGGTGTACAAAAAGCGAATTTTTTGATACAATCAAGATAAGTCACTTGTCACTTCTGCTTCACTTTCGGCCCGGAATGAAACGACTACCGAGTTGTGGCGTCACCTCCAATACCGCACCATTTCTCGCCAGGGACATATTTAGGGGGTCTGGACCCCACGAAATTAATTTATTTTGGTAAAATAAGCAAAATTATATGGTTTTTACAAATATATATATGTATATATAATAATAATTTGGGGGCGATCCAGAACCTCTAATCCATCCCTGGCTTAGGAGCGCAGCGGTGTTTGAGGTGACGCTACAACTCGGTAGTGTTTCATTACAAAACAAATGTGAAGCTTAATGACTTCTGTTGATTGAATAAAAAAGATTACACTTTTGTTCACCGACTAATAGATTTTGCAGCAGGGTCTATTGCACTTGCTAGATTTGGGGGAGGGGGGGGGCTGGTTCAGTTCTGGTGAGAATCGTGTTGAGATTCGGAGGTCTGAGGTAGACTATTTTGGGACACGACGGGAAAATTCTTTTAGTTTCAGGTGACGCAGTGAGTATGGGGTGTGCCAGTTTGAGGAGCTTTTCGAGGGCCTGAAGGCTGGGGTGATACTGGGTGAGAAGATTGGGAGCGGAAGGAGCTTCGCGGGGAGGTCGTTTAGTGTTAGGGTGATTACGGTCACGGATGAGGTGTTTGGGATATCCACGGTTAGTGAGAGCTGAGGAGAGGGTACTGAAATAGTTACGTAGCAGGTCATCAGAGGAACAGATGCGGAAGCCCCGGACAGCAAGAGCGTATGGAAGAGAGCGTTTGGTATGGTATGTATGGGAGCTGTTGAAATGGAGATACTACATACTGTTGGTAGGTTTGATGTGAACGTCTGTCTAAAGTCGATTGTTCTTGAGCCAGGCATCCACATCAAGGAAAATTATTGCGCAGTTCCGAGTTCTGTATAGACTTGTGAGAGGAGTCTTGGCTCGCTCGCGGGGTGAAGTGGAAAGTGCACAACCAATCAGCGACAACTCGCGCTTTCGCTACCTACCTTGCATTGGCTATTAAAAGTGTCTTCCCACCCATGATCACGCTACGACTCCTCCCTCGCGGCTACAGAACTGAGAACTAGACTATACGTGTTCCCTCGAGAAAGACCAGGCAATCAGCAGTCAGCGACGGTAACCACTAGACCAGCGGAAAGAGAGTCCCATTTTCCAATAGGAGGTTAATAAATCAAATCAATCATACTAAATCTTTTCATAAATATCACAAAAGAAATGACTTCCAAACAGGCTTCTTAACTGCCAATAAAAGTTCATATACCCTTGTATGAAAATAGTTTCAACTTCTGCCAAATAAAAATGTTCCGATTTTCTATCTAATCTTGATCGAAACATGTTCTAGGAGAGATAAATTTATCCCTGGCAGGAACGAAAAATAAATGTCACGGGGAAATCCCGGGCATACCTCCCCCCCCCCGCGTTAATTCGCACACTGAATTGGAACGATGTAGTATCAATACATAGAGAATATTGATTTAACATACAAACAGAAGATGGACGATAAAGTAAAACTGCGAAGAAATGGTGGAAAGATTTCAAGGATATTACTAGAGAAATAGCTTCAAACAAAAAATAAAAAAGCACAAATTTAGATAATTATTTTAATCAGTGTGGTAGCGATAGGTCATGTAACTTTTTACTTGATTCGGGGAGTCAACATCATTATTATTAATGTTGTACTGAAAGCTGTCTTTCAACTCACATTAAGCCTTCTCCATTCAGCACTCTCCTATTTTGCCTCAGCATAGATTTTTTATCTTCCTTAATATTGTCTAAGGTGTTGGATTCGTCTTGTTCCTAGTTTTGTTTTGTTTATCACACTTTTATTTATATCCCTTAATGTTCAATCTTTATGCAGCTAATGCTCTAACCAGTTTCTCTCTCTTTATCGCCTCCAGTATTGTTACTCTCTTCAGCACTTCCGCATTCAGCATCTTCTGACTTGATCTATTCTGCTTCATATCTATGTTTCGTTGTTGATGTTATTTTTTCGTATTTCATATTCTCACTTGTAATAATATTTGACAGATACTTGAAACCGGATAGGTGTTCTACCTTTTCGCTTCCATTGTTATTGATATTTGCTGTGGATCCATTTGTTCCTATTATAATTCTTTTAGTTTCCTTTGCGTTTATTTTCAATCCATGTTCTTCACAGCCTCTCTGCAGCTGCTTTAACATATTCTTAAAAATTGAAAATAGAAATTGCAATATATTCTTTGTGTTATTGCTCTAACATCATTGCTACAAATCAAATGTAAAGTAATATTGAGTATTGTTGATGTCACAACTGTTCCACGGACACATGATTGTTCTACAACAACAAACATCTGTTACTAAGAAATATCTTTAGTTTTTTTAACTTTCGGTACGGTTCTGCTTGTGACGAAACATTCTGAATTGTCAGGAGAGTTCTTTTCCTGGTCTCTCTGATGATTTGCCATAAGGACAAATCATCATGAGAGACCAGAGGTATTCCGCTGACAATTCAAGATGTATCCTATATGCTCCTAAAGAGGGTTCGGGCGCGAGGGATACCGACATTGAAACTCCAGTCAGTATCGACTTTGACATTTAAAACTTCTGCACTTAACTAGGTCTGTGACATTGCATGGAGGGCAACGGCGGGAAGGGAGTCATCGCCTTTGGAATAAAACCTGCTGGAAGAAATCTCAAAGGAATTAGATTTCTTATCCCGGTGTAATGAGACCTTAGGCGATGAGGGCCTATTATACATCAATACACTACGGTCCATTCTAGAAAAGATTGAAATTGTCTCTTTCGTGATATTGTATTGAATGGACTGTGGTACAAACTACAAAGCATCTTACTTGGCCCGGCAAAACTCTAGTAAGAAAGATGCATCTGAAATTAAGAATTGCAGAAGTGTTAGTCCCCTTAGCAAGCAAGTTTCTCGCATCGTATTTCATGCGTAACGAAACAGTGATTTATCCATTAAAAACTAGAAGCATATTCCATAACTCAAATCCAGGAGGAAAACCATATCCTATTACATAGATTGACTAACTATATTATAGCTCATGGTAGGTACAAATACAGCGATTATTATCACAAAGCTCCGAATTTCTGTAGGTTCCAAAAAACTCAAATTATGTTTTATTGTCTGTTCTAGGATTTCAAACAAAGTCATATTTTAGGATTTTTAAAAGGTTTTTAGTGTATTACAGCGTAGTATTTTGTTTAAAGTTCCGTAGTAGTTAGTTCGATACCATTGCCGTATCGAGATACGAAAATATATTCCGCAGGCGTCGAGTGGTGTAAAAGCTTTAGACAAATAAAAAAATCACTTTGAAGTCTCTACACACTAGCGAAAATGCTTTCTTGGAATGTTCGAATAAACCTTCATAACATTTGAACATATTTGAGGCAAAACAGTGTGCGAATTAAACTTTTTAGCCAGAGGGGATAAAACATAACGCACGGATTTCAAAAGGTAATTTTATATATATATATATATATAAATTATAATAATAATAAATTACAGTCATATTCAATCCACTAGTGGATGATGCCTCTCCCCGAAGGGAAGAGTTGGTCTACTGCTTCCACGCTGACCAGATGGGTCGGGAGAGGAGAGCCGAAGCTCTCACTGTGATCGCTACTGTCTTTTATTCACAGCAGCTCCCCAATTGCCCTCACGATGCTGGGTCAACACCGACATTTTTGAGCCTCCACCGGGAATCGAACCCGGGACCGCTCGCACTGAAGTCGAGCGCGCTACCGACTAGGCTACGCAGGAGCTCATATATATAACTCACAGCCATATCAATCCACAACAGCATGTGGCCTCCAAAAATCTCTTGGCAGAGCCGGGAATCGAACCCGGAACCACACGATCAGCAGTCAGCGACGGTAACCACTAGACCAGCGGAAAGAGAGTCCCATTTTCCAATAGGAGGTTAATAAATCAAATCAATCATACTAAATCTTTTCATAAATATCACAAAAGAAATGACTTCCAAACAGGCTTCTTAACTGCCAGTAAAAGTTCATATACCCTTGTATGAAAATAGTTTCAACTTCTGCCAAATAAAAATGTTCCAATTTTCTATCTAATCTTGATTGAAACATGTTCTAGGGGGAATAAATTTATCCCTGGCAGGGATGAAAAATAAATTTGTCATGGGGGAAATCCCAGGCATCCCCCCGTTAATTCGCACACTGGTTAAACGACCTCTTAGCTGCTGAAGAAACGTGAAGATTTTCCTTTCAACTGATTAATACTGCATACAGCAACAATAATACCATTGAAAAATTACGACCAATAAATCCACTTAACGAAAAGCTTAAAATAATATCATAATTTGCGTATGGAATGCCACTTTAAAACAATTTATTACGAGTTCAAATAGCAGATCACTATATAGAAAATATTCATCTCAATATTGCATACTCAAGATATAAAGTTTGTTTTCAATTATGTCACACTGGCTCAGTAACAAAAATACTTACTAAAACTCGTCCTTTAGATAACTTCACTATTTTGCAAATTCTCAAATATTTTCAGAACTGCTGAGAGAGATGGAGGAGCGTATTATTTTACTGTATTTTTATTTATGAAAGAATAGATCCGGGTGGAAACGGCAGAGGAAAGAAACTAAGGCTTGGCTGGCGGAGAGAGTGGTCAGGTGTTGCCAACTTTCCTCCCCACTCACACACACACACTCTCTCTCTCACTTCCTCTGTGAATGTGTACCTTCTGTTGTTTGAGTGTGGCAAAATGATCATTCCTTTCAATCGTGGTTTCGTGACAAGATGTATTCTGTGTTATTAGTTTCCAGGGAAGTCCGGAAGTTGATGGTTATAGCAGCAAAAAAATAATAAAAGTCCCGAATTTCATCAGAAACTATAATATAGTTTAATTTAATATGGACATTTGTAGTAAATTTTATATTTGTTTCACTGTAGCGCTCTTGGCCGTTCATAATCAATGATGAACTCATTAATAATAGCTGAGTTATAATAACTTAAATCATAAGTTATTTCATCTTAAGAAATGTCATAGCAAGTAAGTTATATCGGCTTAACACCCAGGTATTAAACTAAAATTGGTGCTAGATTTTATTTATATATTTTCAAAGAGAAAGTAGTTTTTAATAAAACGCAGCTTTTAGATAAATTTATGCCTCAATATTTCGGTTTCCTTTGGTTGACAATCAAACTATCCTCAAAAAGGAAGGAGGAGGGTTTTAGATCTCGGTAAGACCTGTCCCGAGTTTTGACTGAGAAAATATGATCACCATACATATAATAGAGCTCATGTCCGCTCTCGTCTAATCTGCTCTCTTTCTCTGAACTTGTGCTCGCCGATGTATTATATAGGCCAGACCTGTGATGGCCATTGACCGTAGATACCAGAACACTTACACTTCAATACATTGTCCACTTTTGGAGCTAGGTATTGACTCTAGATATAATTGAAAGTATGATTCAGCATTCGACTAGTGAAACTGATTGAGAATTTGAAGTTATTTATAGCCTTTTTTTTTTCAAGTTTGGCTCAGGCCGAATAGGATAGGGATATTAGAAGTAGGACAAGGCCTAATTTGAAGGTACGATCTCGGCAATTGATTGGTGTGTTGAAGTAAAAGTCATGGAACTGTCATGATGGGCGGCCTCTAGAATTGTTCCCAGAACCTTCCATTTGCTAAACCAAAACTATACCAACTGTGCCACAGCCGTTCGGTAGGGGAAATTGAGAAATGCTATTGGGAACTTCAGATAGATTGGTGGATTTTCGAGTTTTAAACCAGCAGTCTCCGATGGTGTAAAGCTATAATTGTGTGCATGTGGAGAAGGGATTTTGAATTATTTTTTTTATAGATTTTTAAAAGTAAACATTTTAAAGTTGGGGAGGAGTGCTCGAGAATTTGGAGGGATGACTGACATAATCTCTGAACAAGGAATATTTTCGGAACACTTCCCCACAAACAGGAAATATATCTGTTTTGTATGGTCGCACCCCCAGTTACTTTCCGAAGTAATTAGACTTTGGGGCTAGCTTTTTTCTTCGAATATGTCATAGGCAACCCCATGATATTTATAATGTTAAAAGAAGAAAATGTTGAATCAATATCCTCCCATTAAAGCCTGAAACTTTGATATTTCATTTTGTCAAAGGAAGGAATTATTTCATTGTTTTCATTTTCCATATGAATAGTCTTTAAATTCATTAATTTGTTTCAAGTTGCACGTCATAGTGGAGTGAAAATCATTAACGCATTTGTTCATTTTCAGTTTGAAAGGAACTGAACTCTGTGAGTTTATATCACATTTACATAGATACATTCTATTTGACCAGAATTAATGAAAATCAGATTTAAATTAATCTTCTTTTGTAGAATATTTAAACCAGTTTCTTTACTTCTTCTGTTTACTTTGGGCATAGATAAATCGTAGCAGACTGAATAAAATGAATACACACTATTTACTTTTAGGATGCGCGTTTAAAATATTCATACGCATAGTTATTTCTTATACTAACACACAACACAGTCACACACCATTTGTCAATCACAACGCAAGTGGGGAAGAAAATAAATGGCTGTATTCAGCGCAGTGAGCGGCTCAGTGAGAGTGATCTCCAGTGAGTGAGCGCTCACAGCGGATCCTTCGGATGCCTAGTTTCGTTTATGCTCAACAATTTTATAAAGCGTATGGTTGAAGTTCCACGAACAATGGAATATCGCATAGCACAAAGAGCAGTAAATATGGCACGTCGGGAAGATGTCAGGCATATGTTACCGTTTTTTATCGACGACGAATTAAATATGAATGTGGTCTTAAGGCCGCTTTAGACGATAAAATTCCTCGTACAATAAATCTTAGCGAAAGCAGTTTGCCAGGGTAAAAAGAAAAAAAGTTGTGGATTTATACCATAGCATCTTGCCCTATTGTAGCATTCTTGCTTTCACACTCTGGCACTACTGCTAATCGTAAGATTCATCGTAGCATAAATGCTGTCGTCTAAAGCGGCCTTTACATGCTGTAAGGCAATTGGTAAGACCACTAAATAGGAGACTTCGTCTGTAACTGCTGTAACTTACAACCAAAGTTTTTAATAAAAATACTTTGTACTTTAAGATCCCAATTTGAGCGCGGAAACATGTGACTACAAACCTGGCTATTTAAAATTATAACGTTCGAAAACAGCTTAAGAATTTAATCTGTACGGAATAAGTTTATACGTTTTATGTTCTGATTCAAGAAGTTCAGCTCTTTCATCTCGCAGTGAAGCAAGCAAGCACACAGCTAATATGTACCTCTAACACAGTATTTGTTCGATATAAATATCTTTTAAAGCGCTAACATGTAGATCTAACATCTTACCAAACTGAAGCTGCAATTGTCCCTCATGGCTTGTTGTTATTTGGTAATATTTCTGATTAAACTCGTAGGTTATACTATATTCCTCTGTGCCGGAAGCCATATTGCAGTCGCACTAACCGCACTTCCGGGAGGTCCGGCTCACCAGTGAGCGCGAAAATCTTTGTTCACAAAGATAGCGTCGGCTCACTGTGAGCCGGAAGTGAAAAGTGGCATTCAGAGGACGAATTCAGTGATCTCTCACCGCTCTGAATGCCACCAATGCTTTCTTTGACAGTGTTCTGGAGCGAAGACAACTCGTGCGGCCAGCCCAGTGAGGAAATGACATGTGGTAACAGTGTCTATGACGTTTGGCGAGCATCCAATGCAGCGGCTTTCCCTTCTTGTTCGTAGGCAGACAAAACGGAAGGTAGAGGTCGATACTTTCTCTATTACCAGTATAGTGCATCACTGAATTTATCATATTCACTGCAACCAAATTAATTCTATTGCTTGAAAAGTTCGTATCTTATATTCCTTCGCTAAGAAGAACAAGAAATTCGATGCACTATTGATGTAACCCCTCAAAATCGAAAATATCTCTCTCAAGTTCAGCCCGAGCATCTTAACACGGTGACATTTTCTTCGCAAAAAACAGGGGGTGTTCATCTGAACTTCGGGAGTGCGCGAACTTATCTGAACTTCGTGTCCCTTCGGAAACCACACCTCCTTTACGTCACAGGCGGATAGCGCATAGGAAACTTCTTAAGAGATGGTGAGAAATAATTTATTGTGGCCTTTTGGATAGGAATTTTTTGATAAAACAAAAACACTGTTATAATCTACGCGATATTACCTATAATATGAGACAGATTTTGTTTCAATAGATACAGTACTTTCAGATCTACGGCCTGTTATTTGAGTTGGATGGTGAATTTTTTATCCGTAAATAATTTATTATGGTTGTTTCGATGGGAATATCTTGATATAACAAAAACTTTTTTTATTCTGCACTACATTGGCTTAATATGAGATTGATTTGGTTTCATCAACTCAAGTACTTTTGGAGCTATCAAAGATTATATAGCTTAATTTTGCTATCAATTTATCTATTTATTTTAGTACTATAGGCCTATGTGCTATGTGATATAGCCGTGTTTTTCAGTGTTATCAATAAATTATATACTGCTTTCGACAAACTGGTTTTTCAATCATTCTTTTAAAGCATATGGAGAAAAAATGTACAATAATGCATAACGTTGTTTTATTTTTAAAAAATGCTTTAAATTATACGACCTATTACTAGCTTTAAAATCGGCACGAATTTGGACTTTTTAATTTGCATATAATTATATTCTTTTGAATACGCAAATAAAATAAACCGATTTTAACTTGTTTTCCTAAACTTTCATTCTCTTCAACACTCGTGTTCGAAAAAATATCAGTGACGTTAGTGGGATGGTGCAGAAACTTGTTCTCGTGCAAAATAACTTTTAGATTTCGAGTGAGACCGCCCGTAAGGTTATTATACAGGTTTATTACAAATGATTGATCAGATTAAGAAAATTAATAATTTAAAAATATTATAGGTAGAACCAAGCGGTTTGTGGCATGTTGTAGAGAAACAAGTGTTTTGACACAAGTTTCATAATTGTACCTGTACAAATGGCGCCGGGATCCTAAAAAAGTAAGAAAGACAATATTCACATATAAACAAATGGCACCTCCACAACAGAAAGCATTTTGTGTCCCCAATTTTCAAATACAAGATCAGTTAACACAGTGGATCTTGAGAGAGTCACAAATGGATCCCACGTCAAACATTTGTGACGTCTTATGTGTCGCTTTATCATTGAATGAAGTGCAATTTTATGCAATAAAGATTTCCGACGTTTTTGCCTTTTTAAGGATACCGGCGGCTTTTGTAAAGGTAGAATTAGGAAACTTGTGTCACAAAAACTTGAAATGTTTCTCTACAATATGCCATAAACCGCTTGGATCTACTTATAATACTTTTTGAATTATTAATTTTCTTTATCGGAACAATCATTTTTCATAACCCTGTAGTTTAGCCTGTTCATGGGTTATCTGACCAAAGAAAAAGTGGGTGCTTTTCATAAATAATTTTACATATACATATCGAGAAAAAACAGATTCAATACACAATCTGTTTCATAACTTTATATATGTTCCTGATCCTGATATTTGCGAGAAACCAGAGAATATAACGTATATTTACAGCAAGAAAGAAAAAAATCATAAAACCACACCTTTTCCCTCGATAATTTTTTTTTTCCCCTAGTTTTTCGATCAATCGTTGGAAAGAGATGGAGAATAAAGGCTTAATGATGCATAACGTCGTTTTATAAAAATATTGTACAAACTGTTCTAGCTTAAAAAAATCTGAAGATCTTATACTTTACAAACTCAGTTTAAATTCAGTAGCCTTACCATATCTATATATAAGGGAAAATTGAGGTGTAAAAGGGCAATTTTTTCTTGTATTGAAATTTCCACTTCTTTCAAAATTCCTAGTGTCGTATGTTTTCCCTGTACGGACAAGATTATTTTGATTACAGTAAACCTACCAGACACCTCTATGAAATGATAATGCTTCAGAAATAACCTTTCAGTAGTTATTTCAGATTTTCTTTTTACTCAAAGCGATGTGCGTGAAAAAATAATACAAAATACGTTTTAAGACATACTTTCTTAAAAAAAAAAAAAACAATTAGTACTAAAAAGTTATTTTTTATGCATGACTAAAAACAAAAGCATGGCGTGCGTTCTTTATATAGTCACTTTATAAGTCCTTAGATCGGCGCGCCGCATGCTTTTCTTTTTAGTTATTCTTAAAACAAAATTATTTTTAACTTTTAGTACGAATTGTTTAAGAAAAGTATGTATTGATTTTTTTTCGAGTTATTTCGGTTTTCGTATACTTTTTCTCAAGCTAATGTTTTCTGACTCATATCCTAAAGCGTTCTGCAACCAGTCAAACAACAGATCGTTGCAGGCTAGTATTTATTTTAGGATAAAGAAGTCCATATTAAAAGGAAATATTATAGTATGCTTTTAAAATATAAAAAATATATGAATGTAACAATAGAATATTGTGTTGTCATTCGACTTACGTCGCTGTGTAAATTTCATCATTGCATGACGCCGGGAAATAAGTTAAATTAACGTTGCAAGATTTGAGGACACCACGAACCATTGTGAACTAAAGAAAAAAGAATGTAAAAATCATATATTTTTACATTTCCATGTTTTCATTCTTGATTCACTGCACTGTGTACATGTTGTTATACTAGCAGAGAAATCAGCGAGACCTTGTCAGTATCATAAACGAATGAAAACATTGGTATAAACTTCACGAAAAGTTCGGGAAATGGGATGAAAAAGTAAATTTAAGAAAATTAATTTTTCCTTGCTTTTTTTACCCTAAAGTCCCGAAAGAACCTTCAGACGATAAGATAAAAATAATTGTATGGGCGGTAACAGCACTATGGCTTACGCCCGTCCCGATTCAGACGATAAGAAAGGTCGATTCCTTAAAAACCTTCGCCCATTCTTAATACATCATTAAAAAAAATATATCTTTACCAGTCAAGGAAAAGATTTAAAACTTTCGTGGTTGATCAACACAGTCCGTGGTGTTTATCAGTTTGCGCAGTGCCCCTGTATTGTTCTAATAGATCAGCTAATAAGACCTTGTAATTGACATAAGCTTAAGAAGAAGAAAATCAGTATAAACTTCAAGAACATAACAAACTAATCCAAAAGAAAGAAGAAATAGGATAAAATGAAAATTTTGTGGAATATATTCACTCTTTCCCGGTCTAACCACCCTTCCGATTATTAAACATCCTTCATCATCATTTTAAAATGTTAAAAGAAACTGAAGAATTGATAGCAAGAATGTTGATCTTGGGTGGGGGAAGTGGTCATTTTTGTATAAAAAAAATTCCCATCCAAAAGATTTTTATAAAATCATTTTTATTATAAACTGATAAAAAATTGACGTTTCAAATTCAAATAACAGGCTACAGCTCTGAAAGTACTGCAGCTATTGAAGAGAAATATTTTTATTATTATTTCATAGCCTATATATATATTGCAGAGCGTACAGTTTTTGTTGTATAAAAAAATTCGCATTCAAACGGCAATAATAAATTATTTTCCCTCCACCTATTGAAAAATTCCCTATGTGCTATCCGCCCGTAACGTCACTGTCGCAAAAACCGTTTGAACATGATTCCAAACTTCGGAAGAGCCTGATTATCATATCTTCTCGCTTATTCTCTTGTACTGTACGTACATACCTTGCAGTGGCGGCTCGTGGTTGAAACAGTAGGTGAAGTTCTACCAAAGCATTTATATGTAAACAAGCTTTCATAATAGCTACTGGTAACAGTTATCCTGAATATCCAGACTTTAGCGATTTATTATTAACATCATTTACTCATATTACTCAATGTTGATTATCCTGCGGGATTGCCCCTCCCCAATACACCATGCAATTATTAATTCATATTGTTCTCCTTAATACTGATTTTCTACCTTCCAAAACAATACATCGTTTCAGTCAGTTTGCTACTTCTCTTCAAAATGACCACACCTTCACATGGCTGTGCTAAGTACATTTATGATTGAAATAGAAATAATACTTTTCTTGAGTCTCTAATTAAGTAGTTTTTCAAACAGTAAAACTCCATGGGACTTTTGGTGCGTAGGGTCCCCGGTTCGTGCCACGCGGGCTTTGAGGTGGACAAAGGCCTTGTGCGTGGATTTTCTCGGGGAGTCGGGGCTCTCCCGTTCTTTCTTCCATCTTCTTCATTCCACCGATTCTCGCATCATTATCCATTTGGCCAGAGCCAAAGTACGTTTCCCAAAGGCCTTAAATATTCAAATTTAAATGTAACCCCACAAATCAACTTGAGCATTCTTTTTAAAACCTTGCTTCATGTTCTCACGATTTATTTCATGCAATTATGGATTTTTTCTTACTACAAATGTATGGTTCTCTTTTAGAGTAATATAGCACTTATTCAGATTGCACATGAGGCAAAAAGCGACCAAAACTAGACTACATTTTGGTATCGTAATTTCCCTTCGGTTCCACATCAGAACCTTTAATTTTTTAGCCTTTTCCACACCACCCTTAAGATTGAGTGAATTGGCATGTTTACTTAAACGCAGTATTCCGAGAATGCTTACGACAAAATTCATAGAAATGATTTGTCCATCAAACGTTGGTTCCATGAAGAGAATGAAGGAAATAGTAGACAGAAACTCAATCAGATACAAGGACGTTTCGTAAACTTCCCTTTTATGTAATTTCAGTACTAATTACTTCGCTAGTCTCAAAGAAATACAAGTAGTTAAGTTTAAGTTTCCACAAACACCACCCGGGACACGTTCCCGACACTCCGTGAACTGAACCCTTCTGCATTAAGTCAGTCGACCACAGCATCAGGCGTCAGACTAATTAACTAACAGGCTCTCGTGTATTAGGTACAAATCTACAAGAACAATCTATTTTTCTATTCACGTTAAACCAACAGGTTCCATTTCATACTTTTTTACACAAGCTGTAACTGCTAATTATGTTACCTCATAATCTTCTTAAATATCTGTCCTAAACAATTACTGATATATGTATCATTAGACCACATTAACTTCGAATGTAAACATTTTAATCTGTATTATGCTCATGGTACAGGTTTAGCCAGTGTTCGATTTGTTATAAATTACGAAGTGGGATTATAAAACTAGTATTTGCTTGTTACTTTCAACCTACTATCTGTTTGGGTAGAAATATAAAGATTTATCCCTGGTTGGGATGATATTCGGAATCAACTACCGGGGATGAAATTATCACGCACCAGGAAAAATCCTGGAGGGTTTTGTCAGTATCTGCTTGAGCGAGTCTCTCTAGCTAGTAAACTTATTTCGCTATTTTCATTTTATGCATTGAATAAATATTAATATTAAAATCAATGCATGTATCTGCAATATAAACTTACACGATCATTTTATCACCGACAAGATTTTTAAACAGTGTTTGAAACCTAATAGTGAAGATGCGACCAATTAATATACATAAAGCTTTATAAATATAAATATTTACGTCACCAATATAAAGCTAATATAAATATTTATGTAATTTATGTAATTTGTATATGCTTCGGATTATGACGAGGATATATTTTTCTTTTTCCATTTAAGTGGAAAATTGTGGCTTTAACATTTGATGGACAGATTAACTCCCATACTTGGCTTCGATTGTTTAAAATTCATCTTAAGGCCTTAAGGCAACTATGGCTCAGACCGTATGGATGATGATGGGATGAATTGGTGGAATGAAGAAAGTGGGAAGAAACGGGAGCACCTCGAGAAAACCCACGCACACGGTGTTTGTTCACCACAAAGCCCACATAGCATGAGCAGAGATCGATCCGACGACCCCAGCACCAAAGGTGAGTACTTGGCTTCGACATAGGCTCAATCCGATATGCGTGTATAATAATTACATCTGATGGTACTAATGATGAACCTAGATGGTGGGGCGAGAGAGATCCCCATTGGAGCTTCAAAATTATCCAGGGAGTTTGTTATGAGCCATAGCAAAAGATAAAATATTGTTCTTGAAAGTAAAGTTCCTCTTTTAGCACAATTCCTACCCCACCCCCACACACCTCCTGAATTCTCTGCATTCAACACTGAGTGAGAGGACTTCAGCGACTGGATAGTTATATTTACGTTGTGATCTTTCTAGTTTGTCCGCAACATGCGTTTGAATTTTTCCCTTCTTTTTATCTTAAAAGCGTGATGATAGATCAACTTACAAGGTTTTAAAATCGTACATAGACTTTAGCTAAGATGCTAAGCATCCAATTTACTATATATTTTCTAGTAGTAAAATATGGATTATATGTAGTACGGCAATGAAATTCCTTACGATCGTGGTCATTATCATGTAGTTTCCAGCCCTGTCGCAACCATTCATAGTGCTGCTAAGGTGGGATTTGGAGAAAACAATTCCAGTATCTCACTATGCATTGGGCAGTGAATCTCTTTCGGAAAGAGCAAGAGAGAACTTCACAGGCGCCACCGAGTAGGAAAGAAAGGAGTAGGTCTCTGCCAACGCTAAGTTCCAGGCCGCTTCTGATTGGTCAGAATGGCCTGACCAAGAAGTTTAGCTTCTGCTACAAATAGTGGACCTCACTTCCGCTCAAGACTCAAGGTCAGTAGGAAAGAAGATAGCTAGGGACAATCCTAAGTGCTTCCTTTCCTTCCTTTTGCTGAAAAACCAAAGGAACCAACTTTGCAAGACGGATGACGCCTTCTAGCGTCAGTATTGTGAATTACTTGTAGGCAAAACTATAATAAAGCGAGCTGGTGTTATTCTTGCTGGCATTTTATTATATTATTTCAGCATTTTTGAAACTTGTGTTTTCTTTATTTAATTAATGTAGAAATAAAATAGTAGGTGAAGTACAGCTTCACCCACTTCACCTGAAAAACCGCCGCTGATACCTTGGCAAAAACACGCTATATTCCCCAACTTTTACAAACATGCCGCATCAAAGGGGGAGACAAAGGTAAAATCAGGGAATCAGTTAGTCAACCGTCAACGAGAAAATTTGGTGGCATCAGAGCGGTGAGGGCTCACTGAGGGATAACTGAATTTCTCCTTTGAATGCCACTTCTCACTTCCGGCTCACCGGACTGCATTGTGAGCCGGACCTCCCGGAAGTGCGGTTAGTGCAACTGCAATATGGTTTCCGGCGGAGAGGAATATAGACACAGCAAGGAAGCTCCGTATATCGTAATTCATCTACTTCGTGTTATATACAAACAGGTTACATACCAGCCGACTGGAAAACTTCCAAGACACTCATATTCTTAAAACCTAATAAGCCTCCAGCCGAAATTACTTCATACAGACCAATTCAACTAACAGCAGTCTATAGCAAAATCCTAAAACGAATAATAGTCAAAAGACTAATTATTCATCTAACAGAACGCAGCCTACTTCCGTACTACGAAGCAGGATTCCGACCCACAGTATAACAGATCAAATTCTCCGATTAACAAATGCAATAAGCAATCAATACAACACAACCAAACCATCATGCCTGGTAGTACTTGATCTGGAAAAAACGTTCGACAAGGTGTGGCATCACGGACTTATTTCCAAACTACTCAACTTCAAAGAACCACTGGCATATATCAGGTTCATCTACAACTTTCTTTCCTGCCGACTCACATACGCTTCCATAAACAACCCGGTATTTATAAATTCAGGAGTGCCCCAAGGCTCAGCACTGTCACCCCTGTTATACCTACGCTTCCACCTACTCTAAACGTCCATTCCCAACTCGCAGAAGATACAGCCTTCCTAGCATTAGGAAAAACAAACAAATCAACACATCACTACAAACAACAATAGACGCTTTCATAAAATGGTGCAAAACATGAAGGCTAAAACTAAATCCGACAAAACCCCAATCAATCGTCTTTATACCCTCAAGAAAACGATCAAAAATACACGAAAATCCCAACCTGTTGGATATTTGTCAACAACATTCGACTACGACCAACGAACACAGTAAAGTACCTTGGAGTAATCTTTAATAGACATCTTACCTGGAGAGCTCATCTAAAACAAATTAGCACAAAAGTATACAAGAGACTAAACCTACTACGCAAACTGACTGGAACGACATGGGGACTAAACGCAACTACCGTGCTTAATACCTACAAAGTTTTCTTACGACCGAAACTAACATTCAGATACACTGCTTGGATAGCGGCCGACCACAACCATTACAGAGAACTAAAAATACTAGAAAGACACGCAACTCGTAAAGCCTACAGGATAAAACTACCAAGTCCAACACAAGAACTCTACAAAAGACTGCCTTTTCCCCATATTCTTTTCAACCTACAGTCAATCCGTCAGAAATATTTAAAAAACGAATACCAAGAAAACCATCCACTGCTTAAAAAAACGCTCAAACTAGATGAAGAATACCACCATAACAACCAAATTTACAAACCCACCACTTTCCCTTCTTTTTCACTATCTATTATCACTCACTGCCATCGAATCATCCTGATTTGCCGGTAGCAGATGCATATAAGATAAACAAATCTACACATCGATATTATTCCGTAAAGATTACATCCAATCCGCCCGAAACAAAAGATAACACACCTTGTAGCCCGCACAAACAATTGACTTAGCAAAATACGCCGCTGTGAAAGAAAGAAATTCATGAAATGTCCACGTAGAAAATAAAATCACTTAGGCCAGCTTCTTCAAAAATATTTTGTCCAAAACACCAACTTCCCTATAGAAGTTGGTGTTGCGTGACATATGCCATAGCTAGCAAAAAAGGTGGCAGACTAGTAGTATTTTTTTGTATTTTGTTTTTTTCTTCAGTTCCTGTTAATCTTAATTGTATTTGTCTTCATCATATGATTCATTATAAAGGTTTTTTGAATCTTCTACCTTCATTTAAACATAATGATATATGCAGCCTCTTGGAAATCAACGCCCTAATAAAATATAATTAGATTTCAAGTTCATTGAATCCTTTAATCATTTCACCTGCTGGAAACTCCCTCTGTGTGCCAATAGCACACCCGATTCCTACGCTGGGAAGAACTGGGGCATGGTATTACTGAACTTGCAGATTCGACGCTCTGGCTAGGATCAAACTTCTGCTGTCGACAGGATCCATCGACCTGACTATTGAAACTAGATGTACCATAGAAGTACAACGAATAGAAATTAAAATAATCTACTTGCAATGCTCTACTTCAACGAAAAGCTATAGCCGTGGTGACGTTACAAAATGGCTTACCAACTGTATGACACGATAAGAAGTGATCGCCAGAGAGACTGATAAAAATAAGATGACGTCAGAAACAGGATATTCTACTCTAATCCACAGGGATTATCTAAATATAGAAAGACCCATAGAAGAGAAAGAAAGTCAAAGCAAAGAAAATACAATGTTGACTATCCTACAATCACAGCTGTGGATGAAAAAAATGAACCTAACCAGAAAGAAATAAACAAAAAGTTTTATACATTATTATGGGAAGTTTAGCTGCAATTGGCTCATTGATTGATACGTAATGACGTATTTAATAATTGTCTTGTTGCCATGGAAACAGTAGACAGTTTGATATTATTAATGTGGTAGCAAATTAGCCTAAACGTTCTCACATGAGGCGCAAATTTAAGCTTTAGTAATTGTGTCTCGTTCCCATAGAAACAGTAACAATGTGAAAGTTTTGGTGCGGTTAAAACATGAATACCGGGTTTGGTTGTAATGGGTCCTGCCGTCCTTGTGTAATTCGTGAAAAGCATTTTTTATTTCAGTACTGTTACCACGAAAACCATACAACTTTTCGTTTATTTCTTGATCTCTGAACCTTCTCCTCCACAACCATAATCACTGTACAAAAATTGGTGATCATTTGTCCAGAAACTTCGGAGGATAGAGATTTCAACAAGTACACCGTGACTCAAAATAATAATAGTAATAATAACCGGAACAAAACCCACTTATTAAACTGTTTCCATGGCAGCTCATCCAACGCGAGAAAGAAATTCCTTATCTATAAGCATACAAGTTTTGTGCAGGGTTATTAAATCCAAACATGTAGTTTTTTTTTTTTCAACGATACGAAGTTGAAAATACCCTAGAAAGACAACCTGACTACACCCTGCAATTCTAGAAAGATAGAAAATCAATTATTCTCCCTTTCATGATTTTCATGTAATAGACAACTGAGAACCAGAATTCGTACTTTAAATTTCAGAGTTGCCGGGTGTTGGCAAGTTATCAATTCTTTCCGGACATTTTCAACGTTATCATTTCTTAGCATAATGAGATAGATATAAGCAGAGCTGAAACAGGTCCCCGGATCAATTTTTGGACCGGGTCTACGATTGGTACCCGGAGGACGAAACAGAGACTTCATTCTTTCCTTAATGTACACATAGACTAAATAATAAGATAATACCAGTTACCTATTTTCGTCTGTGCTTAAATTGATGGGTTTTTGCTTAAGACCATGTGATTTTGAATCTTGCCGCTTGGTGGCTACTACTGGAAAGAACCAGCGACTGAAGGTAGTCGACAGAGTCACCTAGCGGTAGGATTCAAAATCACGTACTCCTTAGCGCAGACGGGCTAAGTGTATCTTATTATATGGTCTGTGTTATATACGGTTGTGTTTCAACAGTCTTTCTACCTGCGGTGACCAGCAGCTAGGGTGTTACTCCCCAGAGTACAAAAAATATGACGCCGAAAAGTTCCTAACAATAATAATAATAATATATGGAAATATTTTCATACCCCTGTAAAGAACAAAAATGCCAAATAACTGGAGTTGCAAATAACTCTCCCTCGGAAAAGTTATTATGAAAGAATTTTGTATTTGAAGTATTAAAATCTTTTAGAACTCTAAAATATGAAGCTTACTTCTCAAGGAATCTCGTATATCATAATATGGATTGATTCTAACGAATCTGAATACAGGGACAAGACCGGTCAAGATTCGATCATCCGGTCGCCGAGTTAACTCAGTCCGGTGACCGGGTGCCGAGTCATTCAGGGAAAGTTTCGGACCGGGTCACCTATGTTCGGGTCAGGCCAGGTTACCAAGAGTAACCCGGTTTCAGCTCTGAACAGGGTAAAGCAAATATAAAAAAAGTGTGTTGTAAAACAATATAATTAAGACCAACAGTTTTAACAAAAATACATACATTTGGTGTATAAATACCCTCTTAACGTTCATTACGTGGAAACAACTACAATAAAAGATTTTAAAAATTAATCTTTAAACATATCACAATAAAAGCAACAAGCAGTTGTAATAGAATTTCATTATTATCTAATAAATTGGCACAAAGAAGGATCAATATCGCTTTATAAAGTGAATTCATCAATGAACACTCAGATCGCGGAATTAAATCATTTACAACGAATGAAGAATTAATCATTTTCATTACATTTGATAATTATCTCCTGCGGTTTATAATGTTTACACAAGACTTCACAGTTCCATTTGTACATACATATTTTTTTTAGATTGTGTTAATTACTATATTTGAAGGTCAGTTATGAGCACTTTGTGCGCAATCGCAGTGCATTGGATTACAGTTAAAAGGTCAACTCAAATATTTACCCTGCTGGTAAGCAAGCGGATATTCCCACTTTTTTAGTATTCACACAGGTATTTTATTAGCATCCACATGAGAAATCATTGAACAATGAAGTTCAAATGTTTTAGAGTTAGTTCCAAAATTGAACTATTCCACTAGACGTTGACAAAACGTGTTTCATACTGAAATGACTGTAAATACATAGTAAAAAATCGAGTTTTCCCCTTCCTACTCCGAAATATAACATCCATTACAAAAGGGTTTTTTAAAAAAAACACTGCTAAAGTATGTTTTGTTTCACCTTTCGAAGTGTATTTGTCGAAGTCGCACAAGAAATCGTCGAACTGCAAGCAAATCAGGTGACCAAGGAGGCCGAGCAAAAGAACCTACGATTTCCCGCTGTGAAAAACGTACCTTTCAGAAACTGTCGTGTTTGCAGTGCACAGCCTCATAGTCACAAACTGTATCCGTTTACACCAGACTTAAACTTTTACTGAATCGCATTAATTTCATACGCATCCACGTAGTTGAGATATTACATTAGTATTTGTTCGGCTTTGTAGTTCCAGTGGACTGATTTACTTGTGGGTATGGGGGCTGGGAAGTTTAGTGTATCATATTGCCTGATAAAGTTCTATTTCGTTTATTTTCATAATTATACAGGTGTCAATGTATTTCGAGATTTACTTGATTTTTATTGTCTTGCAACTTCACTTTCCTTCCAATTTCATACTTGATTAGAGTTGGAAACATTTGTTTTTGTATGTGTATGTGTGTATGTTAGTGTGATCAGCTCGGCCACCTCTCGCTATGTAGGCGAAGTATTGTTTTTATTAGTTGTGGTGTAGTGTAAGTTACTAACATGTGGCTATACAGAGCAATTAGAAACATTACAAACCTTAGAACATGAGTGTATCATCGCCAAATTGTACTTCCATGATAACAAATTAAATTTACATTTGTCAGCAACAAGCATCGTATGTTATGTTGGCACCCATGCCTGGATAAAAGCCATCTTAGTGAATGAATGTATCATTTTACGTGCTAGTTTTCATCAATTCATAAGTTCAGTGATTGGTATCAGAGCCTATTGGTACGACAGTCCGTTCATCCAGAAAAGGTCCTCCGTTCATATTGGTGTTCTCATAGCACTCGTGCAAATACCATCTGTTAGAGACATTGTCATGTTGTGTCGGTTTTGTTCAATAGTTATATTGGTATCTAAGGCCTATACCCGTTCATGTAAGCGCTACGGTTTTATCTTACCCGAAATTTCATATGTTTCTAAGGAGAAAAATGTGACAAGAAACAGCGATGGTCCCTGGTACTACTTCCATGCTGGGTTAGTCTCTCAGACTCAGATTCGAACTGAAGTTTTTCATTGTACGATAATGATTATCTCCCGCCCCCCCTCCCCCCTAATGATGTTGCAGGATAAGAACCTATGTTCAGTACTTGTGTTTGCGAAGATGGCTGCCGCAACACTACAAGTCAAGGCTTCAAATTTACAAAGGCAGTCGTGTAAGCTCAGTCCCCGGTATGTTCAAGCCATGATCGGGGTTCGGGAGCTTAATATTAGAATCTTCACTGTTTCTCCCATGGTTTTCCTCAGTTCCGTCAGACGAGTGCTGGGATACTTACAATACAAACCTTAGTCGGTTATAATTCCTACTCATTTTCCCTGCGCTCGCAGAGAAACATCAGATAGGCACGTTTAATTGCTTGAATTGGTATTAACGTCATAAACGAGTTTGTAACCGTGTAAGGACGAGCCCTACAGTTTGTGTGTGTGAGATGGGCCCTGAACCACTTCGTTCAAAGAACAATGACATCCAGTGCTGGACTTTTAAGCCGTGACCACGTGTAGAGAATGCAATCGTCCTAACCATTAGGCTAACTCGGGAGTCTACAAATAGAATTAAATTAGCAGGCTAATTTAATCAACAGAGGTTTCTATATTTCATGTTTAAATTTTGCTCATTTTGCAAAATCCTTTAAGTAATTTGAACAGAACATTAATAGGACAGTCACAAGAATGAGGTCCTTCGACAAGCACTCTTTCAGAGCAGTGAAGGTCTTTGTCTAGGTACCATAGTGACATTCGCCTGGTGAACTTAGGGAAAACCTCAGTATTGCCGGTGGCAGGATCGAACCGCAATCTCTCCAGCATCGATGCAAATTTCAGGACCGGAACAACTAAACCACGGAAATTGAATTTTGAACAAAATATTTATATATATATAAATATATATACACGCACACACACACAAAAACAAACAAACAGAAACGTAGCTGAATATAAGATACAAGTAACTGAATATCTAAATATCCATTTCTCACATCAGGTATACAAGATTTAGGAAAACAAAAATGTAATTTTACTTGAAATTATTGCCACATAAATTTTCAACTTCTTAAAAAACGTTTCAAAAGATTTAGCAAGTATCAATATTTTGACCTAACTAACACTATGGCTTACGAAACCAGCAAGTTCATCGCCGCAGTAACAAACGTTCGCCATTGGATTCTATCCTGAGCAACATCAAGCCAGTTTTCATCTCGAAGATCTATTCTAATATTGTCATCCCAACGACGTCTCGGTCTTTCCAACGGGCTCCTTTCCTCCTGCTTACGAACCACAATGGAATATAATGTTCGTTTTTCTTCCAACCGAGCTACATGGGCTCCCATCTTAGCCTTTGTGATTCTATTATTCTTATAATGTCGGGTGAATCTACATCATCCGTGTACGAACAGCTGGTATAAGCCATTCAATGTTAGACCCTTTTTACTTTTAGAATCGCATATTCTAACGCAAAGTTGAACAGTCGTAGTGACAAGGCATCACCCTGTTTCAATCCGCTTTGAATCTCGAAACTATCTGACATATTATTACCTACACGTATTCTGCTTATAGGGTCGCTGAGACACATCCTTACTAGCTGAACAAGTTTTTTTCAGAATTCAAAGTTGTACAAGGATATTGTATACATATTTCATTTTGATAAGAGTCATATGCTTTCCTAAAATCTATGAACTGGTGAACCGTCCCATTATATTCCCATTTCTTTAAAACTGGTCTCAAGGCAAAAATCTGATCCAACCTTTTTTTCTAAATGCACATTGGTTGTCTCCAATTATTTCGTCTACGTATACGCTTAGGCGTGTTACCAGGGTATTACTCAACGCTTTATAACATGGTAGTACAGAGATTCCGCGGTAATTATTACAAGTCAAATTTATCACCTTTTGACCTACAACAATTTAAAACAACTCACCTTCAACAACCTGCTTGCTTCTACCACAGTTAGCTTTACTGTAGTGTAATGGTAACGTACAAGGAAAACTTCCGTACGTGACAGTGAAGTTAGGGAATCAAAGCAAGCTCGAACGAAAGTGAATCTCAGGAAACCTACGTGTGCCAAATCTTAGTTCCGAATTCGAAGTCTTTCTACACATGTGAGGTCACAAAGGTTCCTAATGAACGAACCTTTATCACACGTATGTATATACATGACGATTCAGTCTTTACAAAGCTTATAACTTGAACAGTATTTGACGTAGCAAGGTAGGAAAAGTGTTCATGCTGAATTGATTGATGATATTGGGGTAACCAGTGGCTTCTAGGAAATATCTGTACGGGGGCTCAATTTTAAATAAAAAAAAAATTAAAATGGAAAGTGGTTCATGGTTTTACGTAATTCGAACCGTCACTGAAAATTGACCGAGCGGAACATTGTGTGTTTTTTTGTTTGTTTTTCTTACGGCTTTAAAGTTACGATAGCTAATTTTGTTGGATCCAATGTTACGTCAGCAACTTCGTATATCAATAAACCTGAAGAATACTGAAATAGAATATAACGGCATTAAAATGTTGCCAGTCGGAGAAACAGTATTGTACAGGAACTGGTACAAGTGCTAACTTCAAAACTTACTTTGTTGGAACTTTCTTAATTCCCTAAATCTCGTTTATGAAACACATCTTAATATATTATGTCGTTTTCAGTGAAGGTTCGAATTACGTGGAAACATAATCTACTTTCCATTATTATCTTTTTTTAAAGTTGACCCTGGTCCCTCTGTACAGATATTTCCTGAACCCCACTTTCATAAATCAATTTAGAACGTACATTTTTCCTACCTCACTTTTTGTTTGAAAGTCCTACGTCAAATACTTTTCGAATTATAAGCTTTATAAGGACCGAATCATATACGTGTACTAAAGGTTTGTTCGTTAGGTACCTTTATGACATCATATCTCTACAACGACTTCGAATTCGAGACTAAGATTTGGCACACACAGGTTTTCTGTGATGCACTTTCATTTAGCTTGGACTGATTCCCGAACTCCACTGTCACATACGGAAGGTTCCCTTGTTAGTTTCAAGTCACGATTTTCGTCTATACAAGTACGTGGCTTTTAAGAACAAGACTACTAAAGTGAGAAATTCACCAGTGTCGGATTTGAATCCGAGGAAGAGTGGAAGTGCACAGATTGGTATGCAATACCACTCGCCACCAGAATGTTTACTTCCACGGTAAATGGAACTGTAAGTATATCCCGTGCCTTTTATCACCTGATCGGCTGGACTGAGTGAAATGTTGTATAGTCTTTTTATATAGCAATGATTTCAGGTAAGTTGTTATATATATATACAGGGTGTCCCAGAATTCTTTCCCTGATTACAAACATTCATAAGGCATAAAATATGACACACAGACAAATACTTTTTATCTTGAATTGCATGTCACATATTCAAGTTTTTGTGTACATACATACTGTTATTTTGTTTGTCACAGGGCCCAGTGACATAACAACAGCGGAATCGGACACCATTTGCAGAAACATGTACTCAAACCAGGAGAAAGCCCAATGTGTCCTCTGGTATCACGAGACACAGTCACCAAAACAGTCCAGCGACAATTCCAGGCGGCATACCATAGACAGCCACCAGATGTTAAAAGCATCAAGATGTAGTATGCTACGTTTAAGGAAACAGGCAGCGTCAGTGATCTCCCTAGAACAGGCAGGCCTGGACCTAGTGCGCAGACAATTCAGACAGTGAGACGCGCCTTCGTGACAAGTCCCAAGAAGTCAGTCCGCAGAGGCTCACGTGAGTTGCAGATTCCTAAGACATAAATGCATCGCATCCTGCATAAACATCTTCCTTTCCATGCGTACAAAGTCCAGATCGTGCAGTCCCTACAACCAACGGATTACAGTGCTCGTTACGACTTTGCTGTTGCCATGCTGTCAGCGATTGAGGAAGATGTTGACTGTCTGAAACGTGTCTTTTTCTCAGATGAGGCCACATTGCATTTGAACGGTGTTGTCAACCGACACAATGCTAGGATCCGGGGTCCGAGAATCCCCACGCTGTGTTTGAGACAGTCAGAGACAGCCCTATGTTGAACGTGTTGTGCGGTCTTATGCACAATAAAATCCTAGGACCTTTTTTAATTCAGTGAAAAAACGATCACAGCCAATACCTATCTTGATATGTTGCAGTTATTTTTCGTGTCACAGATTCAGGACATTCCGGACTTAATTTTCACACTTGATGGTGCGCCACCTCATAGGGGGTTAGATGTCCGTGCCTATTTGGGTACAACATTTCCGGGAAGATGGATCGGGCGTGATGGTCCCATAAACTGGCCTCCGCGATCACCGGACATACCACCACTGGATTTTTTCCATTGGGGGTTATGTCAAGGACCAGGTCTACCAAACACCAGTGAACGACATGGGAGCATTACGGCGCAGAATTACTGAAGTCATAACATCCATCCCTCACGTAATGTTGACCAACACATGGGTGGAATTGGAATATCGCCTGGATATCCTTCGGGCAACGAAAGGATCACACGTAGAAATTTATTAATTGTGTACACAAAAACTTGAATATGTTACATGAAATTCAAGATAAAAAGTATTTGTCTGTGTGTCATATTTTATGCCTTATAAATGTTTGTAATCAGAGAAAAAATTCTGAGACACCCTGTACACGTATATATATACGTAATTCAACCTTTATGAAATTTAAAACAAACATAGAAATAAATACTATTTTTTTAAAAGTTCATTACAGAATATATGCCAATAAAAAATCTTAGAGAAATGTACGGGAAATATAATTTGATTTGTACAATTACATACTTCATTTACTTGACATTATTTTCTGATAGAAATATCATTTAAATGAAAGCCAATATACAAAATAATTTTAAGTATATACATACAACATGGTCACTCATTCTGTACACTGAGCTTGAATTCATTAGTATAAAAATATCTGTATCTCGTAGAAGTATACATAAACTCATTTCTGCTTTACATGTAACCTCTAATTGGTAGATAAGAATCAGAATCCCTGCCACAGTAAAAGCAACAATGGCTTGATTCTGCATGCTCTACTAACATTTATGAAAATAGTTGTTTCTTTACGCTTTAGAAGAAGGCACAAAAAGTGACTGTATAAAACACGTATACACATAGTTCAATATAAATGCAAAATATATTTTCCATACGACATATTTTGTTTTTTGTCCAATAAGATCAAAAATTCAAATCTGATAACACTGTGAACCCGTAATTGACCTGAGATAATTAGAACCGATTTCAATGTACTATTTTCAGTATGGAATTTGAAAAGACGAAAACTCAGGAACCCACCACAGAAAAATTAGGTTTCGACATTCCTAATAAAGGGAAATGACTGTATCGTTTTAAAACTCGAGCAATTCTTCTATGAGCTATTGTACATAACAGAGACCAACAAATAAAATGCATTACTCTTATTACTGAGACTGGTAATCTTTTACAGGAAGCTATAAAAATTATCTTTCGCGTTCCTTATCATTAAATGAACGCACTATACTTCTTACGGGTGCTTTTTTTAAAACCAATCTTCCAAACATTCAATGCGCAGTGAAGAAAAAATATAAACAGCAAGCTTCGTCCCCACTTTGCTAAATCCCTATTTAGCATTAAACCACCATATAAATCTATTGTAACAATCTGAGAAATTCTTGCATTGCAGTCACTTTACCAAATTCTAAATTTATTCCAAAACAATACATATTTTTGTATACAAATTTAAAGTTTACTCTTTTGGGCCAATTTTAACATATCATGCATTTCATTTAAACTAGTTTCCAGACATTCTTTAAATTGCAAAGTGTCCGTCTCTGGACACGACCTCAACGAAGAGAGTCCAAAGTTAATGTCACTGTCACGAGGATTATAACAGCATCCGTAACCATCTTCCACGACTGGTCCGTAACACATGAAAGAATCACACTTGCCAGGAACCTAAAATTAAGTACAAAAAAATTCACTGTTAACACACACACACAAATGGACTACACAGATTCATTACACAAAACCAAATGTAACAATAGTTCTCTTAAAATAAAAGGTCTCGTTTCAAAACCCGGATTTTTTGTTTTTGTTCAAACTCAGTGTCTTTGGCTTTATTTATATATATATATATATTACCTTCTTCTTTGTTTGTTCGTTTGTTTACCCTTTCGTACTGTTAGTTTGCAAGTGTGTGCACACTACCATATTTTATGTGTGTTGCATATTTACCGTTCCCTAGCAACTGAGTTTGTTTTCTTGACAACTAAGTTTTGATGTTTCTGCCCATACTAATACATACGTATCAACAGAGCCATTGCAAGAGCCTTAGCAATAATACTATACGTTGTTCCAGAGAAGGCAGGACTTCTGCTGATATCAGTTAGGGTCATTCCACGACAAATCATCCAACACTGGTGGCATCACTATTTTAGAAAAATGTCTTTTTCGCTTATTTCTCCCAAAGCGACCATCTTTCCAACATGGCGGATGGCGCTTTTTGCTCCCGTAGCCATGTACAAAATCTGAGTAACTAAAAAGCTGAAGAGCTACAGAGCTAAATGAAAGACCGTTGTGTAGTTCCAGAAGCACACTTAGAAGATTTCGAAGTACTTAAAAAAAAAAAAAAAAAAAATGAATTCTTTTATTCTAAAAAAATTAGGTTGAAAAATCAGTAACGAATTGTATAAAAGTTTGTTTGTGTGTGTGCGTGTGTATGAGAGAGGAGGAGGAGGATGATGGATTGAATGTAGGGTTGAAATTATTTTTGGTAATGTTTAGGTCTACCAACAGGATGTCTGCACGCAAAATAATCATGGCGCTGAATCGCACCCCTTTCTACGGGGTGTACAAACACGGCTCTTCGCCGAAAAATGACGGATTCCGAACTTAAATATCTCAAATGGGTCCTCATGAAAAAAAATCTGAAATTTGCAGTAGGTATTCGAAAGCCAAAGTGGGCCTATGAATGCCAAATGGGATGAATCTTACTTGTTTTCTTGTGATGATGATGATAATGATTATGACTAGAAAAAGAAACAAATCTTTGTAACTGTTCATTTATTGTTTAGTAAACAAACCTTTTACTCTGTTAAAAGTAACTATTTATGTTAAGAGCATTTAAATGCTGATTTAACGCGTTTTATTCAAGGAGTTTCATTGGAATCCAATAGATGGCAGCACAGTAATACTGCTAGGCGGATATAATTAAAAGCTTTATGATGTATGAAAGACAAGTTTAATTTTATAATACGTTAAATAACTTATTGCAAATGATTAAAATTGTTTATCGATAGTAATTATTAGGTCTTATTATCTAACCAATGTCTCATCTCTTACAAGAATAATGCTGTTTACCTTCAGTCGATATTTCTGTTCTTGGGAGCTCTAGGCTCTATTCTCAAAGTATTACGAAAATTGATTAGGATGCTTTTAGCTCTAATAATCAATTAAGCACCTGATCTGAGTTTCTACGAAGACTGGTCGTAGCCTCCACTGCGTGTAGGTAAATCCTCAGAGTTGGAGCATCCCAGTCGACCCGGTGGGTCTGGTTGTTTCACTTCCTTCAAAGATTATACCTCTACCGAATGTTTACGAAACTAATTATCAATACACCCGGAGAAACTGACATGTTGTTGAGTACAGAAAATTCAGATACTGATACCATCCACGGAGTGTTGGATTAGTCAGTCACCATTAACCCGATTCAACCACGAAGTCATTCCGTCATATTTGGGAACTCAATTTGGTATTGATTAGTTAAAATAATATCAGGCCAAATTCGCCCAAAGTCGAACAATTCTCGAGGTAATAATCTGAATAGGAACGATCAACGGCACGTCGAGCAACATATTCCTCATCAAAAGCAACAGAAGGAATTCAACTGGAAGGGTCAAAAATATGCAAAAGGGATAAGACAATAATATATTAGTGAAACATATAAGAATTGGTGGAAAACAAAATGCAAAATAAAGGCCAAAGCTGAAGCATCATGGGGACAACGCAACTGGACTAGAATCCGTGAAAGAGAGAAGCTTATATTAAAGTGCTACAAGCGAAAAATAACCTTACTAGTCAAACAGATGAACCAGAGCAAACGATGCGACCGTTCCTTTTCAGCATGCCATATACAGGACTGCGTGTCTCTGTTCGGATGCCAGACAACGAATGAATCTCCCCGGAAACCCCCATATATACACCTCTGAAGTCCCGAAGAGACGGCCTTCCCTGCCAAAAATACGATTACATGTGGAGTGAGGCTATAAATGAACAAGAGCGCTAAATGCGTAAAGGAAGGACCTACTGTATATAATGTCTGTGCCCGTTCAAACCACGCAGGAGTCCACAATCCCGGCACCGGTAACACTGAATATCCACGAACGGTCGGCATCCTTCTCAAAAAGATCAATATTATGCTTCAATTTCGCTGAACAAACGCTGCAAAAGAATATGATTAGCACACCTTAATATATTGCAATTTCTACCGCTTCACTTATTGTGACTTGTATTCTGAGTTTTTGCATAAAGAAAATATTTAATACTTTTATTATCAAATTATTCAAAAGCGTATATATATTTACGTGTTTCAAATGCAAAGAACATTCACTGTGCCAGAACAATGTATACAATAAAACAACGATTTTTTCTTATTTTAATATATAAAAGTCATATCTGGACCTTGCCCGGAATATCATTCACAAATAGCGGCTACACTGTTCTAATCCTAACCAAAAAATATGAAAAATCGTACTTCCTACTTATGAATGCAAAAACATTTTTAAAAAAAATATATATATTTAAGCGGCGCTGGGCTGCTAAGAATGAATAAAATATTAACTTTTGCTAGCTGTGCCTAGGCTGTATTATGCTTTATTACACTATTATGCGTGGAGGAGACCCTAACCTGCCTACGCTTATCATACAACTACTTGGCGCACTTGATCTGTAACATATACAAAACGCTTATTTCGTTCGCTTAACGATGTTGGCAAAGTAACTATGGACATCTTCAATCAAATCAATAATGAAACTACTCACTACACATGCACATAATATAAAAAAACATTAATAAGGCTTTTCTGGCTTTAATAATTATGGTTCTCGGAAGTGCAATCCTTTGTGCTACGGATTCGACCACGTACAAGGGATCTATCCGTCCATCTGAATTGGTTCTTATCTCATGTGTTAGGCCGAATGTTGACACTACACTTTTGATGATGAACTTTTCACTTACTATCCTCTGACGGAAAATATCTCATACAGATGCCAACTATATAATTCAATATACGTTTCCCGCGTTTCTTGCAGACAAAATATTCCCACGTTTTTGCAGACACAATAACTTACGTAAATAGCTTCTCCTGTAAATATCAGAGACAATTACAACACGTGGCTCACAGTGACTGTACTAATTTGATACGCACTTCTAACATAAAGAAAACATTAATAAGCACTGCTTTTGTTTTAAACGTCAAGTATATGGCGAAAACTTGTTGTTATGGGCATGGACAATCAACGATTTCCTTGCACTGAAGACTGAAATAATATTTAACAACGTGATGCGCCGGACACATTAACTAGGGATAATGTGTTGCGAGGAGAAATTCTTCTTTCTTCACTCTACCTGGGCGAGTTCCCTTACTCAACTCACTGGTATAAACAAACACTTCTGCTCACTGGATAACTTTCCCAAGTTACATGTAAACTTTTCCATGCTCTAACGTGTTATTTCTAATACAATAGCGGGTCGTAGCTTCCATAAACTGTCCCGGCCTACCGTTACGTCTTCCTGTCACTATGGTTCTAACATCGTCCCGCTCAAAGACGACGCACTACTATTTCTTTACTCACTTGTTTTGTTCTAGAAAGATCTGGGCGCAGTGCTGCCAGTTCCTATGTACACTTGTCACGCGGAAGTTAGTTCTTCTCGGTGGAAGATAATTTGTGTATATGTTGGACTGCTTGTATCACACATAATTATAAAAAATACAAAATTACACACGCACTGTGCTTCAGTTAAGCGTTTAAATTCAGAGGGATATAGCGGTATATCCATACCGTTATAACGAAGACAAAATAAAGTTAAGAGAAAAATAAAAATATAACTCAACAAAAAGGTCATTATTTTTATGTATTCAAGGTACATAAAAAAACAATAATATCAAAGTCGCTTTGTAATAAGACAATTACATGATTGAATTCTTTATGAAAGGAAACCTAATTCAAGAATAAAAATTGATTTGACTAGAATTTAATAAAAGCAAAAATCATTGCTAATTTGTTTCATATATACTGTTAACGTTTAAAATGAATTTATAAGATTAATTGCTTCTCAATTATTAGAAACATATTATGATATTATCAAAGTTTGACAAAATAAATTATGCTAATATTATATGATTGTTGTTATGGTAGATTAAAAATATTCCATGAAGAAAAAGATATTGAATTTAACTGAATAAAATTGACTTTACATAAGAAATGGCATTTGCAATCATGATTACTGAATCTAATGAAATGATGTTAATAATATAATTGTTCTGAAGAATTAATTGCTAATCAAAGTTGATATGATTTCATTGAAATTAGAAATATATTTTCTAATTACAAGACAAGACTCCAAGATGTCTTATAATAATTTAATACTTTTTTTCCTTTTCTTCTCAATTTTATTTTGTTATTAAAGTAAAAACGACTTATCATAGAAATTGTCTTTTTTATTTTCTATAAGAAAGGGGCATACTTTCGAAAGTGCATATTGCTTTGCATATTTTGCTACTTTAAATGCATATTTTATGCATTTTAAGTGCACAATATAATTTGCACTACCGAAAGCAGAAGACCAAATATATTTCAATATGAAGAAATAAAAATGTCAATAAAATCTATTCGTCAATAGAAGAAACTTGTGATTACTAACCTGACTCGTTGAAAGATTGAAATGCGTGCTTCGGATATAACCAGGGTCCGAATAAAATTTCGGAAGATCAATGCCTTTCTCCAGCGCTATCATTTTCAAACCCATGAAATGGCGATCTACGCCGCGTCCATTCAACGCCTGAAACCAAACCACATTATTAATAACAATGATGTAAGTTAATACTTACTTGCAGCGAGCTGCCGAACCTATAACTAGAACCGAAATTTTAATGAATTAAAATCAGTGAAACGTGAACATTACAAATATATATATATATATATTTGTAATGTTGATATATATATATATATATATATATATCAACGAAGCTTCTACTTTCATGTTCAAATATAAACACTATAGGAAAATAACAAGCTTTGTCCAGTCTTGATTTTCCAGGGGAGCGTTTCAAAAGTTCATAATCAACATTACGTATCCCTGAACATCAAATTTTCTTGTAATAGACGGACTATACACATTCTCTTCTTGCATAATAATTTGTTGGAAAAACCCTCAAAGAGCAAACAAATGGCACTATTATTTCAATTTAAAAAAAAAACACAGGCAAAGCACGTTTTTTTTTTCCTGTGTCTTCATATGGTACATTTTATTATCAAATACTGAATAAAATGGTCTTTTCAATCATGAATGTTACTTCATAGTTAAATGCAGATTGTTCATTCCTTACGTAATAACCAGTGGGCAGAAAATGACGGAAATAATTTTACGAAAATAGATTTTAGTTGTTTTTTTTTTAATGTTGACACAAGTTTAGAATTAGTATTTAGTAATTTAGTGTTAGTATTAGTAATTTAGACTTAGTTGTTCACGGTTCAGTGATATTTTTTTAAACAAGCCCAGGTCCGCGCGCATCGAAAGTAAGGTCGGTTAAATTGGGTTCGAACACATATCACAAGTCCAGGAACTATCTAAAGCAAATCCCAATCCCCCTTCCTTAGTACGAAATTAAGGGCCATATTTATGAATCACTCCCAAGAGGTGGGTGGCTCCCAGAAGCATATAATTTCAATGCCCCTGGGAGCCACCCACTCTTGGGGGTTATTCATAAATATGGCCCTAAAATCTCTACCCAAAATTCGAGATTGTATAGTTTTCCTAAAGGAATTTTAGCGATTATAAATACGCTAAGCAAATAAGAACCGAGTCTAGAAAGATACGTCATACTCAAGCATAAGATAGGAAGAAAATATAACGAAAAAACAACAAAGTGAAGCAATGTAAAACAAAGACTATAACAACGAAAATAGTCTTTATTAAAATTCTTTGCGCGGGGCGGATCTAACCTGCGAGCCGAACTTTGCCCATCGGTGCTCTAAAAATTACGAATTATGTCTTCTTTCCACATGGTACACAGTGAGACACTGTCTCACTATGTACCATTGATAGAGTTCTACAAAAATGGCGCCTTCAGTCACAACTCACAAGGTACATCCGTACTTTCTCAATCATTTTTTCTAATAGAAAAGATACGCATTTTGAAGGTGGCATGCACGGTGATAGATTAGAAGACTAAATAGCGTTCAGAGAATTCGATAAATAGGTCAGTGATAGTAACTTTCAGACCCGGAAAACTAAAAATTACCTGCAACTTCAGACACAGACGTACTATCACCTGCCCAAATCATCAACAGAATGACGTCAAATGAACTTCCCTTCTGGCCTGATATCTAGTGTCATGTTAGAAACTGAAAGCAGTGGAGCAAATCGCAATGTCTCACTGTGTACCACTCTTCTCTATTTAAGAAAAGTTAACTTTGGCTTCTCTATGAAACAACAGGCATTCAGACAAGCAGGAAGATATAATTTGGTTTCGTTTCGTTTGTTTAGGCTTAACGTCCTTATGTAACAATAAGGCTATGAAGGAAAACATCTACTGCTTACAGAAACATCCGAATCACTACTCGGTTTGCACTTTAGAGAAATTCGGTGGTCCCATCGAGAATCGAACCCGGAACCCATTGATTACAAGGTGAAAGTGATATAAAATTAACGCAGATGGTTTAATATGTGGGATTGTTACCATGAAGTTCACACCATTTTTGACATTAAAAAAAAAAAAAAACAATTGATTTTTGTTTTGCTTTTTTAAAAAAACACCTGGTTTATTGTTTATAATGACGTATGTTGGAACAACCCTTTGTTTTCTATAAATTTTGGCTTCAACCGATCAATCAAGAACTATGTTAACTTCGTTTGTTTCACAGATTTTGAAAATAAATATTGATTATTGAACTTGAGGCTCGGATTTTATCAAGGAAATATTGTCTTCGTAAGTAGAAAGATCGTTGGTTCTAATATCTACAGAAATATTAGTCTATGCTGAATGAGGGCTACTGATATGAAGGGATTTTACCCAAGTATGTATACAATAATTTACATATGTAATATGATCTTGTGCAATGAATGTCACTTATTGCTGTGTACTTACGTTTCCAATATGTTTGATCGACTGCAAATCTAGTAAAGATTAATTTTCGTATGTTGGATATTGCCTTCATTCATTTACTAGTATTAGAATATTCGATAATACTCGGCATTGCTTTAATATACTCTCTACGTTACTACTACGATATCAAATATTACTCCAACCTTGGTTTAAACCAGCCAACCCTGCCCAACAATGTCTTTTATCCGCTTGAAAAAACAACTGCAGCTCACCATTACGTACATATACGTGAAACTGAATCAAAACATCATTAACTTTTACAAAGCTTAAATTTCTAAGCTTTGACAAATTACTTTCCTTGATAATAGGTGGCAGGAATGTACTGTACTATACTCTAGACGCATCCTGGCATCTCCGGACACTCTTCTGATCCACTGCCAGAGACAACAACGAAATAATTCGACTACACTGATTACAAGTATTATCAAATTCTGGCCTCCGAAATAACTCGTGATTGCCGATTTCTGCATGTAACGGTTGGACGAATTTTCTCGTCTTAGCCGCTGAAGAGCCAACCGCGGTAATCATGTGGGCTGACGCGTTAGGCGGGTGTCACCAAGACGCGAATTCGAATCCCCTGTGGCATGGACGACCGTGGATTTCAATAAGCATTGCCCTCACATAATCGTGACAGGTCGAAGTCAAAAATTATTAAAATGGTCCACACAAAATACAGTTTAAAGTACTTTTTTTTTCTTGGAGACGCTGGCCTAACGACTAAGAACACACGACTACCGCGGTCGGCATTGAGGACTTTTTCTCCTCACTTCCTGTTTATGGCTTCGGTAACCTACCTCTTCAGTTAGTTAACGGATCGGACAGGCAGCTATGGCCTCAGCTTGTCACATATCGGAGGGATGACGTCCCTCGGAGAAACCTTCCGGGCTGAGATGATGAAAGAAGCGGTCAAGACCTTTGTCCAGGCACCATACAAGCAGTCGCCTGTTGGAACTGAGGGAAACCCTAGAAAACTTCAGCAGCAGGATTCGAATTCACGTGCTCCTCTACAACCGTTACAAAGTCTTCCACCATGAGCGCTAGATCACGAAGAAGATTTCTTTCTCATAACCAGCTTGTTTGCTTTCTGAACTTCACGTGTTGTATCTAATATGACTGTTTTTTCAGCAGTGAAAATTCAACTAGGCAACATTTGCTTGTGAACTAGAACAATCTTCCCAAAACAACTGATCTGGTAATAAAAGTTAAAAATTATGTTCAATCGGTAACATAACCATGAAAAACTACGAAGTAACAGTTTTGCAACTTACGTCCATGGTATAGTTTTTGTGGGCCTCAATTGCTTTTCTTAATGCGTCAGCTTGCACCTCAGGTGGACAATCAGGATTTAACATAGTTTTTGCAAATTCTACTGATTCACAGGAACAAGAACGAATAGCTTCGGTTCGTCCACCATAAAATTTCCTCAATGAACAAGATTCATAATGGGATCCTGGTTTGTCATGTAGTCTAGAAGTAAGTAAAAAAAAATATTAATTAAATAACAGACTAATATTACACATATTCGTATCAGAAATAATGGAAATAACTATCCTTGGTCCAGATGACACTGCTAGATATAGCATGAACTCAATAAGGCCTTGGAATGTAGACCAAAGCATACGCTCCTATTCGGGCTTCAGCATAACCAGGTGTTCTCGTATAGTATGTCATTGTAGATCTGCACTCTTGACATGTCGATCCAACCAATTATTAAATGTTCGGTGGGATTTAGATCGGGCGATTTCGCCCGTCAATTAATTAGGGGAAAGTCATTCTAGCATTTCTCAAGAACAAGATATCTACACGATATAGCACGGAGCCTTGTTCTTTTGACAGACATTATCACCACAGGGTAGAATGTCAACGTTTCCCGTGATTGAGTGACGTAACCATATTGAGTTACAGCTTGAATCCAGCGTGGAGGTGGACAGGAAGACACTGGTATCGCATGTCCCATCTAATGGTATCAGAGGTTCAAGATCATATCAAGTACACATGCCCCACACATGAACACTGCCACGTCCACTCGGCGTTCGATATTTTATTTGTCTGTTTCTTTGTTTGCTTTTTTTATGCCGTGAACAAGTTATATTTCCCGTTTAATACACATAGTGTCCCATTTATCATGTTCTCCCCTGAGAACAGAGCAATCAATGCAGGAAGAGAAATCAAAGTTGGTTTGAACAGATACTTATTTAGAGAATAGGATGAAGGTGTCCCGATTCTCCCCCCCCCCCCTCCTCTCGACACTCGGGAGTTCTAGGCAGAATTAGTATAATTTTAGGAGTAAATATACATATTTAATATACATTTCATGCCCAGGCATACGTTGAACGCCCAGCCCACCCCACCAGAAGCCTGTGGATCCCTCCGAAAATCTACTTCTGGATACAACCCTGGGTTAGAAGTAAATATGGGGAGGGAAGAGCGTGTTAAAATTTTGTTCATCATCACCAAATAAACAGTGTTGCCAACCCATTACGTCAGCTTATTATTATACCCCGGTACATGTAAAAATCTACATGTCAAGTGGAACCACACTAACAGTTCAGTATTGCAAACCAAAGACGCGCTATAGCATCACAAACAACCGAAATACTTAAGACTACGTAACACTACATGCTTCACGTACACAAATTATATCGTAGTTTATCGTCGGTAAAACTACTTTTCAATGACAAACTTACTACTACGGCAAAAGGCTATTCAGATATTAGAAAGTTCATATCATAGTACAAATACTGTGGTTACTTTTGAACATTCATATTAGTGACATTTCCTAAAATTAGAATAGCCTTTTGTAGTTGAAGTAAGCTTTTCTACCATCTTCACTAAATTCTTATATAATTTCAAACTTTCAAATAGTATCATTATGTAAAAAATATACATATTTCCGGTTTTCCTCAAATTTAGTGTTGGCTGGCAACACTATTAAAGGGTAATTTATCTTACCCATGTAATGGTAGAGCGTTTTTGTATTTATTAAAGGACATGTATTTTTGAAAAATAAAAATAATAATAATAAAAAAAAAACATCTGTTTGTAGGTGATAAATATTAAAGTAAATTCGAACAAGAATACTGAAATTAGTCGGTTACTTCTGCACCAGCAAAGAACATTTAGATGTCCGCGATGTGGACACCTCGACATCGATATCACTATTGGATATCCAATATCTACGTCCTGTCTACTGTCGAAATTGATACCGATATTTGTGTATTTCGACATCGACATTTCGATATCGTACAGCCCTAAGTCGACTCCAAAAGTCACCGATCTTAACCACTAGAAGCTAATTACAAAGACGGTTTCACACATACCATCTTAATTTTCTTGGCTTCTTAATTTGAATTTAATTTTTAAGGCCTTTAGGCAACTTTGGCGCAGGCCGGATGGATGATGATCGGTGGAATGAAGAAAGTGGGAGAGAACGGGAAAACCCCGAGAAAACCCACGCACACAGTGTTTGTCAACCACGAACCCAAGCACCAGAGCTTAGCGCTTTAATCGTTAAGCCACCGTGGCCCATATTTGCTTCTTAAGATCCGTAAAGTACATATAACTTATTTAGCTAAACGATAAAAGCAGAACAGTGTAAATGATTATCTTCGCGCTAGTCAACTTTGCGGCATATCCACATGGTAGGTTTATTTCTCATAACTATTCCAGACCTGGCCCATTGGATTTAATCTCGTATCTAATAATTAACATAATGTGCCAGTCTGTACCAGTGTGCCGCATAATTCCACCAGGCGAATATGTGTGCCGCGATTAAATAAACTTTGAGGATCCTTGTACTTGATGATGGGTAAACGTAAATTTCCCGATGTATGAATTTGGAAAGAATAACGGAAAATTGGTTTAAAACAAGAATTCTCTTACAAATACCACAATTTTTCTTGCATTATATAGTGTTCTTATGTTCTTATCACAATTCTGGAGGTGAAACGCAAACGTGAACATGTCCAACATTTGCAAAAAAATGAGATACGATATGGAATGGTACTTAGAGGATCAGCGGAATGTCAATACAGCATGAAAGTCACGGAAACGCGAACATTCTCAACGATAGAAGCATGGGAAAATGCATGATTCACATATATTCATATGGTGGGCTGGGATATGTTTTCGTTGATTATGAAAAACTGTATCTACTGGACAAGTTTGCTTTTGCGTGTCACCTCTTCAAATAAGAATACACAATTAAAACACAAGGAAAAAATACTTAGCTATCGTCATACCTGTAATAAGCGAGTTGAATAGCCATCTGAATGTAGCTGTCCGGGCTCATTCTTTGCGATTTTATGAAATCTTTTCCATAGCCTTTGAAATGGAACCCATACATATATATATCTTTGATTAATCTAAAAAAAAATAGAGACCAAATCAAATTAAAATATACACAAAACGTAGTAACTACTATGTAACGAACTGAATTAATGCAAAATTTTATAAACCCACACAAAACCTACGGCTACAGATTTTTTTTCGTCTACGGTATCACAGAATATTTATGTTGACACCTTTGACAAAAATCTGCATTACGAACCCCAGGTAAAGCTCGGCACCTTTGAAAATAATGTGAATTTTTAATTATTGTCTTTTACCTTGCAAGTACAGAATCTATCGTGGTTAGTAAGCTGGAGGAAAAAAGACCACTGGGAAGAACGAAACATCATTGGGATGACATCATTAGATAGAAGGGATCTTCGAAATGTAGATGTTCATAATGAAACCAGCTTTATCTTGCCCACGATAGAATCCAATGGCGAATGTTTGTTACTGCGGCTCACTACCGATAAACTTGCGAGTTCCGTAAACCATAGATTTAGAGAGTGTGTTGAGAAGCTGGAGAATATGCAGAAACTATACAATTTCTGCATATTCGATGTCCTAACCAGTTTCGTTTCTTGATTGTCTAACCCGTACCTACTCTCTTCAGCACTTGTTCCCCAGTACGCATTTTGTACAGCAACATTTCGCTCTGCGAATACATATAATCAATCTCTTACTTACGTGATCCACAGAAGCATGAAAATAGTGACCTTTGAAACGTGCACCTTCAAAGCAGAGAGGGTAAGACAAAGAAGAAGAGGAGATATAAGTGGGCCAATGCTTTTAACCAGGGCAGAGAGAGATGTGTGGCGCTCATTTAAGAATTAGCCAAAAGTCGGGATGGTAATGGAAATACGACCAGCTTCAGCCAAAAGTGGATGGAGGTTACAGACACTATGAGGCCGGGAAATAATGACAGTGAGATTTACAGCTAACTATAAACTGGAGTAGCCAAGGGTTCGAATCTCGCCGGGGCATGGATGATTGTGAAGTGCCTGTATCATTGAGACAAGTGGAAGTCTAAAGTTACTACCAAAATATATGAAAGCTAGCTGAAGCGAGGATCAGCCAATTGGAAAGGAAGTACAGTGACGACTATATGTAACTGGGAGTCATGTGATTTATGAAAATTTTTGATAGATGAAGAAGGGAGGTGAGAAAGGAAACAAGCAGTTTCAATTGCTAGAGTGATGGCTTATGAATGGAAGGTCAGCAGCCTAACTATAAGTTTTCCTCAGTCACACCATGCAAATACCAGGATGGTACCTAAAGAACTTTTTGGTATGAGCATAAATTGCCTAAAGGTGATAAATTCATAGTGAGTGTTGCCAGAGATTTTTTAAGTTGATTTTCCCTGACATTTCCAGGTTCTCCATGTAAGATCTATGGTGAGTTCGGAATCAATTGCTGCTATCTCCTACTTTCTTCGCATAGGAAATATTGAAGGTACCTTCGTTTGTTGTTCCGAAGGAAATGGTTTCGATTCAAGGAAGTTCTGATAAAGAAACTGCTTACAGTTTTCACATGGCGAGAAAAGAAGTGAAGCTAAAAAAAAAAAAAAACAACTGAGCATCTACAAGACCTGATTAGTTAGCAGACAACTACTGAGCTTGCTGCCATCTTTGTTAGCCCGAAACAATGCGTTTGATTGGAGTAAGCGGGTTAACTGGGATGGACTAAGCTGTGACGTACGGCTTCATGCTCTTGGTGAAATCGCATATCCTCTATTTGAACATCGTTGGACAGGCGCGACATCTGTTGATAAATATGAGAAGATATCCTCACTTCCCCTATTATGTCCACACGTCAATTGGTACTGCAAATATGTAGAAAACATCGCAAAAGTCTTATTCCCCATAGTAAGAATTACAGGATGCACAACAATAAATTAGTATGTGATTCTAAAAATACATTAGGTTGGAATGTTGCGTGCTATATCCGCCAGAATTTTCAATTTGAGCTAATATGAAACCAAAATTCGGTGAGTGTATCGTAATGACCAGCGTGTATCACAAGCACGTGGACATTGCATAAACAAACATGTGGTTATGTAAGTAAACATGTTATAACACATTAAAGCAAACAACCGTTCGCAGGTTTCTTTTAAAGGTGATTGTAGGGGTGGCTCTTCTTGCTTCTCCTACAACGACTCCAGCTCCCTTTATCTTTTGATATTTGCTCCATCTGGTGCTAGTTTGTGGAGTTGACCGTTGTTTGCTTTAATGTGTGTTATAACACGTTTACTTACATAACCACATGTTTGTCCTATAAACATGCATGCTTGTTTATGCAATGTCCACGTGCTTGTGATACACGCTGGTCATTACGGTATATTTAGCTTTTCATGATTTCTTTTCATTTTAGCCAATTTTGCATACATTTTAAACACTGGTCAGAAAGAGAATTTTCACGAGCATGCAGAACACAGTGTGTCCGAAGTAACGGACGCTTGAGAACTGTTAACACACACAAGGAAAAAGATACATAACCGGACACACAAGGTTATAAATAATAATAATACTTACTTGTTAAGATTGCAATCTGACTGCGTAATTAGCTTTTCAATTTCAGAACAAATATTCCATTCTAGCAGATCAGCTTTACAACTTACAGGACACGGTGTTAACACTTTCGATGTTGATGAATCTCTGAAAAATTCCCCAAAGAATAGAAACCACTATTTCAGAACATTTCACTATTAAATATAATATATTACTTCAAAACATACTATTCTATTACCTATATCTGATTCCGAGAAGCGTACGTAAAGCTAAAATTATATTTGCTGGGCAAAACATTTGTATTAGGTAGAGAAGTGGCGCACGTACTGTCTCTCATCTGGTTGATGTAATATACAGAGTGTTACAAAACAACATCGACAAACCTACCTCACGAGATTCGACATGAAAAAAAAAGACTATCGAAGGGTGCACACAAATGCTTCGTTTCAGTGCTATAAGCTGCCGAAAGTGTGGGAAAATTAACTCTAGAGCTTGATATTTCCAATACCATTAACAGTAAAACTGAGTAGGCATGATATCCTCAAAGACTTCAAACCTGGTCTATCTAATAAAAACTGTACAATGGATTCCCCAAATGAAGTAGGGGATTCCTACAAGTTCTTTGAAGTAAAGCATGAAGGGGCCTACCTTCTAGCAAGTAACAATAATTCGTTTGAGGCTCAAACAGATTTGCCTTGCAGAACGACTTTATAAAAAGGAGCGCGGTGGCATAACAAACAGGAGTACATGACATATATTTCAACGAACGTTTCCGGTACTTTTTATCAGTAAAAGAGACTGTTATTGCCCGGTTAGATGCCAGTGATTACGTTTATCATCTTTACTCATGCGGAAAGTCGTCTTATTCGAGCTTATTTCGACCAACATTTACTCCAGAGAATGTCTGGAAATACCCTATTTCTTTTGGGGAATCCCATGTGCATCCATTGCCTAATTTTGGAATTTGCATTTTTGGATAGAGCAGGTTACAGTCTTTGAGAGTACCCTGCCGCCTGAGTTCTACTGTTAATGGTATTGGAAATATCAAGCTCTAGAGTTAATTTTCCCACACTTTCGGCAGCCTATAGCACCGAAACGAAGCATCTGTCACCCTGGATGGTCCATAATTTTTTTCTTATTTTCATGTCTGGAATCTCGTGAGGTAGGTTTGTCGGTATTATTTAGCAACGCCCTGTATATTTTAAAAAAAGACTGCCATAAAATATAGTTAAGTAACACCATAAGAAGTACATTTGGAAGAAAAAGTTAAAATTATTAGATTTGTACATTATCTAGATTTTAGTGCATTAGTCTGCAATCTCGGCTTTCGGACAAAGATGGTGATCAGCGCAAAGTTCCCTATCAGCACTTTTAACTGGTTTTTGAGACCAGAGTCGGCTACTACTTACTTCAAGTAATTCTCCATTTAACATCATTATGTTAGGTCAATACCGAAAATGAGAGCTACCACCGAGAATCGAAAACGAGGTCGATAATCAAACTAAGTAGGAGTTCAATGATAAGATTGTATGCGTCCGAAAACAGTACCAGAAATAGGATTTCAAACAGGAAGTATGAAAGTCGTAGGCAGGCCACGGTTGGTTAAATGCTTAGCATGTTGCTTTCTTTCTGTGCCCGTGGTCTCAATATCAAATCCGGTAGGGGTTGACTACACAAGATGGTTCCATAAAAGTTTTACATCCCATCCTTAGAAGCTCACAGATTCATTCAGTGTGTTAATCATAACGTCTTCAATAAAAGCTATTCGTAACTACAATGAAATTATTTTTTCATCCATTTTTAAGAATAATTCTTCCTTATGTTGACAGAGAAATTTTGTATCTTATTTGATATGCATATAGTATAATTAGATTTTATTTCATAGTAAAAAAAAAAAAAATGTATTGATGCACAAGAGAACATAACTGGACAAATATATGTTATCTCCTGGTATTGGAAACGTGCAGCACATGAAGGTATGCAAGTAAAGAAAGTTAACGTGTCTAGTTTTTTAAAAAAAGAAAAGAAAAGTATCTTACTTAAATATGAGAGATCATTCAAAAGCGCATGCAAAAATACATGGGAAATCGACATGATTAACCTACACTATTTATCAAAAGTACACAAGTTTTGAACAAGTATTTATCAAAGTTTAGAACATACGTAACCGGATCGGAAAATAAGGCTATAAAAACAAATGAAGAACACAATATGATCGGGCATGAATTGATGATGTATTTTAAGAAGGTTTCACACACACACGTCACTTTTCCACGTATTCGCCATGGCGACATCCGCCGTCAAGTCATCGGACCAAACTGTTGATGCCGTTTCGATACAAATCATGCCCCTGTTCAGTGAACCATTTCGTAAGAGCTGTCTTGACTTCATCGTCGGACAAGAACCGTGTTCTAAACAAGTGCGATTTCTGCTGAAGAAAAAAAAAAAAAAAAAAAAAAAAAAAATGCATTGGGGACCAAGTCCGGGCTGTATGAGGAAGTGGCTCTACACTTCTGACCCCAAATGTTGAAACAACTGTTGAGTCTGGAGGGCCGTGTGGACTCTGGCATTAATGACACCTTCACTCAACATGCTTGGCTGTATGCGTCTGATGGAGTTGACGATGGATCTCCGCTGTCAGAACATACCTCGCCCACAAGAAGCGTATCACACCCTGCAGCACTTCCACGACAGAACAATCCTGCAGGCGTCTCGCCATTGCACTGACTACTACTCAACTGACGGCAAACGTACATTTGTCGAAACGTGCCACGCGTATATGGCGCCCACTGTTTGCACCTCCGAGTAAACCAATTACTTAACTCCAATGTCAAACATTCACAGAATGTTTGTAACCTTGTTTTTCTGACCCATTCACGTATAATCATTACTTAAAATTTAAAAAGCACAAAATTTATTAACATTACACTATAGGGCGATGTTCTAGTTTAGCCAAGAATACGTAACTTGGAAATAGTGATTGTTATCCTCTTGTTAACTGAAATATATCTTTGCGGAAACCCTTTACACCCTCAACCTGACGGCATCTTCAGCGTAGAACACAAAGTTTGTTATTGTATAGTGTTTTTTTTTTCCTTTGTATGTTTACGTGTGTACGAAAATGTAAATAAAGCGTGAAAAGAGTACAAGAATAAAAATCGCCACATTCAGTGATGTGCCTGGGACTCATAACCAATAATGAGTTGCTGGGAAATAATCTAGGCGAGAGGAATATTCTATATACATAGAGAATTGGCGATGCCGTGGTGTGTAATGAATACCTAGCAAAAAACTGTAGCATCCAGGTTCGAATCCCAGTCACGGTTGTTGTCATTTTCAGAATTAATTTCTAGTGCTTTTTCATTTCAAAGAGAAAGGATCCCGAAGAGTTACGAACTGAAAGTGTGTGTACACCATTTTTTTTTTTTTTAGATACCCTAGATATTCAATCTACCACACATTTTCTAAAACATATTGCTTACATGTAATCCACAATAAAGTCCATCAAATTGGTAATCACACCACCTTCAGCCGGTGAATGCTCATACGTCAACCCCACTTCTCCACAACCTCCAACTATAAACTGAAAAAAATCAAATTAACATATCTCTTAAAAATAAACAAGGATTAACAGGTATGAAGAGTACCCGCAGGGCTGGCTGATTTAAACCATGGTGGTTTTAAACAAGATTTAAGTTAAAATTCCCTGTTCTTGCATCGATGCAATACAATTTTGTAAGGAAGCTACTTATATACATTACATCAGGTAATCTAAAGTCACGCTTTCATCTATCAGTGATCACTGTTTGAGTTGAACATAAATTTCATAATCGCACTAAAATACGTAATACATACATGAGAACATTTTTAAAATCGAGTACGGTCGATGGGGTAATTAACAGGTATATGGTATTCAAAAAACTAACTTTAACCAATGTTGTTGTTATTCAGTAGTCAACATTACGAAATGAAATTTTTATGTTATTTGTTGGTTGTTGGATAAAAAAGATTATGTATCTCAAAACGTAGTTTAAAAAATCAGTTTCAAATCCTTTCTTTCGAATTAAACTTTTTCCCCAACTCCCTAACCATATTTATTTCAGGACCTCCACAAAGCTAGAATATGCCAAGATAAACCCATATTACCAGTCTGAATCCAGTTTTTGCATTCAAGAGATTTACCTTTTTATGTTGTTGACTTTATTTGGCCTAACGGAGTGTTTATCACGAGCCTGAAATATCAACTGATGAAGGATCAATAAGTGATATCGAAAAATAAATTCAGTATGAAGTTCCATATGCACAAACATCTTAAACCAGGAACATTTATTCCTGTAAAGTTCAAAGGCGATTCAAGAAAAACTTCACAGTACAGATATATGTGCGTTATGAAGAATTAGGATGATGAAGATAGGATAGCGCTGTTATGGCCTGCGAGTGTGTTGGTGAAAATAGCAAACTTTTTAAATCTGTAGAAAGCGATAATAGCAGTGTTTCTTTTTAAGACATCATCGCAGTTCTTCCTATGCCAGAATTCCCACAAGACAGAAGAATGACTGCTGCTTATAGATTTCCAAAAATCAACTGATGTGTATGAAATGGGTTAGTGTGGGTTCATTTTTTTCTCTTTACAGTTTATAGTATTTTTCTAAGAGTTCATTAGAGTTCTTCATCTGAGTGATCACTTTTCACTTTCTTATTATTTTAGACTATTTTTAAAACTTATCCACTAGCAGGCGTTTTCAAAAAGTAGATAAGACTGAAAAACTAGATGCAGCACTCGAAATGCTCTAAAATAAAAAGCGTAGAATCCCCAGATTAGTCAGGCTTAGGTGTTCATTTCTGCTAAACCCTGAAAAGAATATTTATAAGGTTGGGGTGAAAAAAGGACAAACTTTTAGGCTACATGGAAAACTACCATGATCTTAGATGGTCTAATTTTTAGTCTGTGCATGAATGACTGGTTCTTTTTTCTCTATTTTATTTGTATCATAATAAAACTCTGCATACATGTGACTGAAGAATGTATCTCAAGCTTGCTCCATCAACCAGTTGAAAATGCGTTTACATAAGCACAGACTTAAGGCGTATCAAAATTACCTTTTCAGAGGGTAACGCTGGTACACGCTTTTTTTTTTTAAAAAAAAAGTCAGTTACAAAAAAAAAAAGTTACTTGCTTCAATCTTTTAGTTGTAAGAATTGGCTCATTGCTTGATCATTTAGCTCACTTTTTGTGCAAAACAACTATTTGGTAATTTGGTTTGGAAATAACAAAGGATTTAAAAATGTATTAAAATTACCCCCATCGACCCTAAGTAGTTGACTAAAGTACATGACATAGCTTCCTCATACTTATAAAAAAGAAGCCATCTATGAATCTATCGATTGGGGAAACAAGTTTCAACATTCTTTTCTATTGGTAAGTGCATGAAGAAAACTTATCTATGATGTGCTGAAGAATGTGAAGTCTACTAAATATATCTAGCAGAATAAAAGATGTTTTCGAAAAATCTGATTTTAAAATTAATTATCACACCTTATGATCACTATTTCAGTGGAAACACTGCTAGTAGTAGAAATTCCAGACTACAGCTGAAAATACATGTACTTTATACTAAGACGTACAAATTCTTACGTGGTAAAGTTCGAAACCTGAATTCCTCACCAAACCTTTTCTCCTCGACCGAGCGGCAGTAGCTCAGTTTGTAAAGCGATAGCTTCGCATTTGGGAGAACTTGGGTTCGATAAAAGCGGCCGACCATCCTGACTGAGGATTTTCCAGGGTTATTCCTCAGTCATATCTTGCAAGTACCGGGGTGGAACCTTCAACTTAGCTCTTAGCAGAATCCTTACCGCATTTTCCTCCCTACCATATCCCGGTCTGAGTAATAGATGCCAAGAAGCCATAGATAAATTCAAAATTATTTTGTTCCAGGGCTAGTGTATTCGTTCCCGGTGTAAATTTGTATAGTACCTTATGCATCCAGAGTCCGTTGACGCAATGATACCAGCACTCAGTGTTTAACTTCACGCGTTATTTACAATTTCCAACGGTGCATTCTGTGTTTTACATATGATAGTTAACTCCACGAGAGGATACAAAACATCCAATAAATTGAGGAAGAGTCACTTGAAAACGTAACATTTTATATCAGGCTGGCAACATTGTCAACTCGATAAGATCACGATTTAACTTCCACTATCTACCGTATCCATTCCAAATTAACTCCAAAAATAAAATTTTACTTTTATGTATAGTTTTATGATTTATTGAGGAATATTCAATAATAAAATATTAATTTTATGTACCATTGTAAATCGTCGATTTTGGGCTCTTAAGTCGAGACTCCTCTCGAAAATGCAACGGAATTCAACAAAGTATAATCTCTTGTTTTCGTGTCGGAATCGCCGTGGCTGAATTCAATTGATTTTTTATTTATGGCCTTTAGGCATCTAAGGCTCAGGCCGGGATAGGGGAGGAGAAAGAATTCGGGAAGGTGTCGGCCAGGACCTATGTTAGAGTTGCCATCTCAGCATTTTCCTGGCGTGACTGAGGAAAAAAAAACTGGAAAAACCTCAGTAAGGATGGTCGACCGCTGGGATCGAACCCACGACATCCCGAATGGTACGACTATCACTGAGCTACGGGGGCTCGGTTCGCCGTACCTGAGGCGGTAGCACGTCTGACTACGGAATGGTTTGCCCGGCTTCAAATCCCAGTCAGGACATTGAAAACTTTTCTTCAGTGCTTCCACGCCTGTCACTCTGAGGTGCACTCAAGTCTCCTATCAAACTGAGTACAACAGTGTCCTTAGTTTTCTTAGGCACCTTGGCAGGCAAAGGCGGTCAAGTGTGGGACTGACCACTCCAGGTCACTTCCTGCCGTAGGTCAAGAATATGTAGAGTGTTACCTTTACATCCTGCATGCGCCGTTCCGCATCGCGCAGGGTACACCCTTACCTTGTTTTGGTGTCTGGAATTCAACTGCGAAGTTTGTTGGTCGGACTCTGTTACACATTTTATCTATGTGACCGTACAGGTGTGACGAAAAAATCGAACTGGATGCATTCCGAACCTTTAAAGCCTGTAGTTTTGAATACAAGAGTATGAATTTGGAAGAAAAAGAGAGTCAAGACAAGTAGGTATTTCTAATTTTATCATATTTTACAGGAAGATATTATAAAGTTCCATGAACAACATTACAATACAAATTATATAAAACATTTTACTTTCTTCTACCAAAAGCCAGTTCAAAAATAGGGCACTAATATTCAATTTCACAATCTACAACAGTTATTTGGCTACACATGTTAGTTTTATCTCCTAAACATTAAGTGGACCTTTTTCTGTATATAAACTTTACTTATGAATAGCTATCGGGGTCCTTCCTTTCCTTACCTGAATAGTTTTATCAAACCATCGATTGCCCGAATTTTGACGAACTCCGCCCCCATGAAGTGTCTGTTCAGCAGCTAGTGTTTTACGATTTGGATAGCCCTCGTTGGAAACTGGTTTATCGATGGCCAGTATAGCTATTGAAGTTTCAATAGCTTCTATACTTTCACGATTCACTATATCTAGAAATTAAATAAAAAATGTCGCAATTAGCTAGATCGAAATATCTAGAACATCGTACATCGCCAAACGTAAGTAAATTTATTTCATAAAAAGCAACAGATAAATCAAACATCTTATTAAAAAAATAGACAAACCTGTTTTTTTTAAAAAAAAAACAATTAAAATAAATATTGGTATTTCCTTTCTTTTTAATTTCAAAAACAGAATACAGAAAAGTCTACATTTGCACAGAAATCTAAGCAGGTTCCTAATAATATTTTTTATGACCAAAACTGCTTTGAAAAATTTAATTTTGACAAAAAATCGGGTAGTAAAAAAAAAAAAAAAAAAAGATAAAACAGGAAACAGGGTTCTAAAATACTAGCTGGTTTCACTTTTAACGAAAGTAACTTTTCGTGTTTATTTTAAGTGCAAAGTCAGTTTATGTAATAAGGTCGAAAAATTCATTTAATTTTCATAGTGCTATAGTCCTTTGTTCATTCTGCACGTGCTCGTCGTTTACTCCTCTTCACTTAGTCTTTTGTTCATTCTGCACGTGCTCTCTCCACTTGACAACCAACTACTAGTATCTTCGAAATAGTGTGAAATTATTATGTGAATTTATTTATTGGCCGTTTGGTATTTATTGGCCTTTTGGTAAGGCTCAGACCGGGATAGGGGAGGGGAGAAAGGATTCGGGAAGGTGTCTGCCCGGGCCTATGCTGAAGGTGCCATCCCTGCAGTTGCTTGGTGTGACTGAGGACAAACCCTTTGTGTGAACTAAGAAACTGTAAGTAAATCCCTTTCTTTTTACCTTAAATTGCCATTCCGGCTTTTCTTTTCCTTAGTAAAGTTTTGACTTCATGCGCATTCACAAATTACAAATTGAGTTGAACGGAATCTTTGCCATAACGGTGAATAAGGCAACATACCGCATTGCTTATAACCTGCACGGAACTCAAGTAAACAATATACTTCTGTATAATTCCTCTAACTAACTAACTCTATGGCTTATGGAACTCGCAAGTTCATCGCCGCAGTAACAAACGTTCGCCATTGGATTCTATCCTGGGCAGTATCAAGCCAGTTTTCATCACGAACACCTACTTCTCGAAGATCTCTTCTAATATTGTCCTCCCAACGACGTCTCGGTCTTCCCAATGGCCTCTTTCCATCGGGCCTTCCAACCAGGACAGAATATAATCTTCGTTTTCCCCCCATCCGAACTACATGCCCTGCCCACCTTAGTCGTCTCGATTTCATTACTTTTACAACATCTGGTGAATCGTACAGTCCGTGGAGTTCTTCATTATGCAGTCTCCTCCACTCTCCAGTCATCTCGTCCCGTTTCGGCCCATATATCTTTCTCAAAACCTTATTTTCAAACACACGTAATTTATGTTCATCTGCTAGGGTCGTACTCCAACTTTCGCAACCGTAAAGTATTACCGGCAGAATAACCGTTCTGTATATTTTTAATTTTAATTTCCTTGATATTAATCGCGATGTTAGAAGTTTTTGGACTGAATAGAAACATGCGTTCCCCGATACTAAGCGACTTTTTATTTCTTCCGTGACCTCATTTTTGCTTGTTACGTATGCTCCCAAGTATTTAAATTTGTTTACTTTCTCTAT
>JAGDQP010000797.1:0-19212 GCA_022664845.1 Lepisma saccharinum
TATATATATATATTTTGAGGCGCTGATCCAAGGTGAGCTATAGCGCCTTTGAGGTCCAGGTATACATTGGATAATATGACACCAACTATATATATTATCCAGTGTATGTGGAGGGGAAAAACAGTTCAGAGGATGACCAACGTACTGGTCGGCCAACAACAATCCGAACTAAAAGCAAGATCATTGAGGTTACAATGGTGGTGCGCAATAACCGTTCCCAGCCGGTAAACGATATCGCAGCAGCAGTACAGATCAGTCATGGTACGTGTCACAAAATTCTTACGGAAGACTTGATCATGTCACGTGTCACCCAGCACAGTGTGTCACTAATTCTGACACAAGACCAACGTGAAGAGCAGATGCCCATTTGCGGTGACCTGATCAGTAGTGCTGACGCTGATGAAAGGTTCCTGAACAGGATAATAACAGGAGATGAAATGGTGTTTTCTGTACAATCCTCAACTAACGAGACAAGCAGCCACCTGGAAATCGCCATAAACTCCAAAACGCAAAAATCCTAGACAAGACAGGTGAAAAGGGAAAGTGATGGATGAACTGTTTTTCGACTCTCAGTTAATTGCCCACGTGGAAATCATCCCACAAAGTGCATCTGTCAACAAGACTTGCTGCAAGGAGATCCTTTGCCACATATGCGAGTCAATACGTCGTAAACGTCCTGAACTTTGGCGCAAGAAGAACTGGTTGTTGATGTACGACAACGCTCCTGAACATAGCTCTGTCCTTGTCCGGGAGGAGCTGGCAAGCCGCAGATCAATGTTTCGCCACACCCTGCATACTCACCTGATCTCGCACCATGCGATTTCGATATCTTCCTGCTTGAAAGGCAAGTTACATGGACGTCGCTTTAATTCTCCCGAGGAGATTATCACTGCCGCAAAGGATGCCCTACGAGAGGTATCTGCTAACGCCAACATCTTTAAAAAATGTTTTCAACGTATCTACGAACATTAGAAGACGTGCATCGCTGCCAATGGTGACTATTTTAAGGTCAGTTTGGATATGTGTAAGCGACTGTATGTATGTGTGGACGTTTACTCCGAGCACAGCAACCATGACGACATCTGGGTTCTACTGATTGCTTATATTCTTGGTGCCAGTCCACGAATATATTGACTGTACTGGCATATATATTGGTTAAAATGGTTCTTAATATTGGCTATCTTCAGTAGTTTGGGTTCTCATGTGTGATTTGGTTTTCTACTCGATGGAAACTCATTATTCTATGTTAAATACTTTAATAAAATACCTGGTGATGTTAAATGTTGAACTCCGTTCAAATTGCATAATTCAATATCCGTTCTTCGGTAAATATTCTTAGACAATATTACTGCTATATCCTCGTCTGGTTCTGGAATAATAAAACAGTAAAGTTTCAAAAAAAATCTCATACCTTAGAATAACGGATTATTTTTATTATTTACAATCCAGAAACTGTTTAAATTATCCTGATGAAACTTCGTAGATCTCTCAAATGAGAACGAAATAATATCATGTATGTGTGTTGTATTTATCAGCGAATTACGTAAGTCCACTACCCCCATTTGTCGTTTTTATTTAATTTTTGTTTTCGTCCCAATCATTTCCCACTGTACAAATTTCAGTGTGGGCAATAAAATGTAACCGAAACCACAAAATGAAATGGATAAACTGACGTTTGAGTTTTACGTTCAGTTGCATATTATTTTCTTACATGCTTAAATGTTTTATCTTCTGATGTATTGAACAGGTCATAGTTCGATTTCATGCAGATTTAAGAGTTCTGTGATTTTAAATAAGCAAGACGAAGCTACTCCTCACATGGGCCAAGGAACTAAAGCATTGTTAAAGCAACAGTTTCTTGAAGGTATTGTATTAACAGGGACTGATTTTTCTTTACCTCCAAGAAGTCCAGATCTGACGATATGTGATGCTTTTCTATGGAATATGTTAGAGGAGAAATGTTTCACACCGGTACCACAAACTCTCCAACAACTACAAGAGAATTCACTTAGTGTTAGGAATATCACCTCTGAATAGTGTTATCATATGTTGTCTAAAAGCATAGAACGTATGCAATTAATAGTTATCAATGATGTGAAGCATGGGCGATAAATATAGCATCTGGCAATACCTTGGTTTCGGTTACATTTTTTTCTATATTACTATTCTATCATAGTTTCTTTCTGAACATAGATAAAAATGCTCGGAGAAAAGTAAAATGTTTCAATGCTAAAAGATCTAAAGCTAAAAGTCAGAATAATTGACATTATTGCTGTAGAAAGACCAGCTACTGCCACCAGAGAATGTTCTAAATGTTTGAATGCAGGAGAGATGAACCTTTAAGATCAACCACTTTCCGGAAGATCCGTGACTGTGGATGCAGAGGTACTACGCCAAACCATCGAAGCAAGTACCATCGCAGACAAGCACGTGCGGATTGTCGGGTACGCAGAACACTTCAAATGCCACCATGCATCGAATACTCGTAGAGCTCGCTAAGATCAACAGGCGCTGTGGGCCCATTAGCTTACCCAGGCACAAGTTTAAAGGAGTGTTGACGTGTGTCGTCAGCTGCTTGGTTAGAGGTTTGGTGAATAATACATCAAGCTAATTGTGCAAATATTGGATCTTTTTCCGCGATTCAACCTGCAGAAACCAGTGGTTGAAGTGCGACAACCTTCTGGAATTGTGGTAAAGGTGCAAAGTTCGATCACAATGTGATGTCATTTTTATGGTGGAACTTCAAAATTGTGTGATGCACTTAGAATTAGTTTGCAGATGTTCACGCTATCAGCGTCGTCCTCTACTCACAATCGAAGACCTCTACTCCATGCTGTGACCCACTAAACTCCGAGAACTATAGGGAATTGAATTTCATCCAGCTTTTTCACCAGACCTTGCACCCAGCGACAACCATTTATTCCAGTCGTTAGGGCGGTTTTTCTGTGGCAGAACGTTTTGAAACCTAAGCGAGGTCAAACCGCTGTCCAGTAGTTCTTTGCCTCGCAGCCAGCTGATGTGAGTAGTAACGGGTCGGAATCGAAAATTGACTAAAACATTACTTAATATTATAATAAATTGTACTTTGATAATTATATCAGTTTTTATTTTATGACATTAGCGTTTCTAGTTTTGTTCGTCAAGAAGTTGCGAATTTATGTAACAACCTAGTATGCAATAATTTTTCTATCCGCGAACTTTTAGTGCATTTTGTAGTCCAGCACAACATTGTATAGTATAATATGATTAAATGGAAAGATAAGATCTAATGCATGTCAGTAAAATGGTGAAAATTCGATATAACAGTAATTTATAATTAAGAAGGTCAGTAGAATCCCTCAGTAATGCCTTTTATAATTGTAACGAAGGTAACCAAGAATATAATTTTATGCCATAATGATATAAGCTGTCTTTCCTATTAGAATGCGTCTACAGCAATCACTACTGGCAATGAAGGTAGTGGTGAATCCTTGCTGCCCATAAAATTAAGTTGCAAGTTAACAGTAATGATTTTGATTTAGGTTATGCCGACTACATATTGGAACTAATAGCTGAACGAAATGTTCAGAGTAGAAATAAGCTCAATAAATTTACTTTAAATTGAAAATAAGTAATAGATAAGAGAGATGCTGAATACAATTCATACAGACATCTTTTTCTAATTGCCTGTTAGCTTCTTCTTAACATAAATACAGCATTGGGTAACTAATTCTAAGGGACCGCGATCGTACTACCATTATTTATTTTTAGTTAATGGAATTTTATCCAGAATTCTTAGGTTTATTAAAATAATCTAAATGTTTCTGAATCTCTGCTGTGTTGGTTAATGAAGTTCAGTTGGTATAGATAAGAGAAAACCAAATACAAGAGAGAATGTTTCTTCCTATAGAAGCTCCATCAATTGCAATTCATTGCTTCCAATAAATATAATTTACGGAAATCGGTATTAATAACTTTCTACCCATATTTACAGAAAAAGGGACTTTCTTAATCTCGAATATTTTGAAATTTTTTGTTTGACGTAAATTTTACAATTTAAGCCATAAAAATCATTAACACCTGGCATATTACTTTGGTATCAAAACGGAATATTTATATGCAATAATGATAATTGCATATCAACAGAAGAATTCAATGCTGATTATTAGTCCTAGGGACATACATTTCCTCAATAATCACTATGTATGGTTTTATTAAAAATTTTCGTTGCTCTGTTTTTCGCATGGTAGATATGCATCAGGGTGAAAGCTGATAGATGTGCAGCACCGTGACTTTCTGTCTGAGACAGTTAACTTTGTAATTGACCTCGATTTTAATCTAGTCTTTATTTTTCTGCGTTATTGACTTAGTTCAGCAAGGTTCCGGGGATATTTATGCATGTATGTAACCCATTGTTCCAAAAGGTTCCACATATTTTAAGTTAGATTAAAATCTGCTCACTTTAATGTGAGAGGTCTGTTTTGCATGGTCATCGTACAAGTTATAGATTTGTTTGGCACTATGAAATAGACAGCTATTTCTCAACTTTTTATATCAGACGATCCGTTCCAGTCATCTATTGTCTTGTTTCTCTGTAGTTATTTCCATTACAGTGGAAACTTTTTGGTTTGGGTCGTAGCACTGATCTCTTCTTGTGTACTTGGGTACTGTACTCTAGATGCTAATTTTATAGAATTCCCGTCGTAGCACCTTCTGAAACTAAGCCATGTGCACATTTATTGAAACAATTGCTGCAGTGTGTGTGTGCTTGCATTATTTAAACGATCGTTTCATTTCGGGAGAAAAACGCTATCGGCTTCAACCATTTCTTCAACACTTTGTCCTCCGGACCACCCAAAGCAATGACTCCTTGTAAGCGCACATTCATTTATTTTTCTGACCGATGCTCTAAACAGGGAATCCAAAGATACCATTAACTACATCTGCCAAAGGTACTGTAAGTCACATGGAAACCCACGTATCAATTCTATAGCACGTTACGCAGAGGATCATCACGTGGCTCTTCGACCCCTACTGGAGGGAAATAAATTATTGTTGTTTTCTTGTTCTTAACGTTCTTGATAGAATATTTCATCAAATCCCCCATAAATGTTTATGCAGTGGTAGTGGTGTATTTGGTTTTAGATTCTATTGTTACTTGTCATTATGTAACTCCAAGGACAAGATTTGCAGTCTACATGCAAAAATATATGACTTCAGTTTTCACATGTTTTATTTTTCTGTTCATAGGGAAGCAGAAAATATTCTCATTCTAAAGTGTCTCTTCCGATTTCGCTGATTTTGCCTTTGTTTCGCATTCTATGTTTTGTTGCGATTTGATATCACTCGCTACAAAAGTTTGATTTTCTAGCTATACCACCCGCCATTTTGGGTTTCTGAGGGTAAACTAATAAATCAAACTTTTCTGGTACAATAGCGCGATTGTAGCGCCATTTAATAGCGGTAGTGATTTTAAAATTTTTAACTCCAGGAATAAAGTTGTTATGGACGTGCTAAGAATGAAGAAATTGATAATTCTTGTTGCATGAAATGGCGGCTTAGATTAATTTTTGTTGGTTAATTATATACTTATGGAAACGAGGACGTCTTTAGAAGACGATGTGGTGAAGTTTGCTTTTTGGTAAGTGTGGTTATTGAAGGATACGATTGAAATTCGGTTCCGTCACGAAGAAGGAAAAAAGCTGGTAACGGTGACAAAGGATAATGGATATGCAAATAAACGTAAGGATGAATTTCTAAAACAAATTGTTCTAACATTGCAATTTAGTAATTTAATAATACTGATCCATTATTTTAAGCTGACAACTTATTAAAATGAAGGTAAGTGGAAAAAAACTCTAATAATAAATTCTTGCATTGCAACATATAAGTGGTCTGTTTTCTGGCGGTGACTCCAAACTAGTTAATTTGTCTGCTAGATATGGAAGATCAGTACGGGTGATAAATTGAGAAATAATTAATTGTAATTTTAAAGTCAAAGACAAAATAGTTTCAACAGTAAAATTAAAACAAGTGATTTTGTGCAGATCTTTGCTGGTGACGTCACTAATTTTCAAGGGTTTGTGTTTACCGTGAAAATCCATGCTTATGTAGGAAGGATAAAGTTACGTTCATTCAAGTTAGAATCTTCAAAGGAATTTTGTGATGCAAGTGCTGATTGCTATGGCTGCTCTTAGACAAAGTCAGGTTAAGGTTAGGTAAGCATGACAGGCAGAATTTGTGCCTTTTTTTTAAAGACAGATTGTGAAACCGTTGGTGTTTTGGGGTTGAAATTGGAAAGCGTTGGTATGCTTTGTTTCGAGTAAGATTGTTCAATATTGCGACTAGGGTCGTCGGAGCTTGACAATGTGAGGTTATATGGATAGGAATCAAGTTTGGTTTGTGTTAGGTTTGCTCTGGATCACTGATTCAGTTGTACATTGTTACTGTCGATAAGTGATCTTTGCTTCCTTTTGGAAACTGTGAATTTTGGCCTGTGTGTGTTGTTGATATTGTGTGGAGAAATGGGCCATTGGAATTCGGAGAGAAAATTATTTGTTCTTTTGCGTAATTCAGAGGTGCTTTGGGAAATTGGTTTATAACAAACTAAGATCAAGATAGAATAAAAAGAATTAAAAGACTTCCCCGTTTACCTAAAAATTCGAGTTTTTTTTTGAAAATGAGATATTTAGTATTTCGCTTGTTGAGACTGATGTTATGAAGAGAAAGATTTATAACCCAGTTATATTTTATGTATTGATGTTGTTTGATCAGTTTCGAATCAATTGTGGAATTAATTATTTTAATTATGCATTTGATTTTTTAAGTTGAATTTTTCAAGGAATTGTTAACAAATCATATATTACTCGGAACGTGGTATACTTAATAAAACAGAGCATGTACAACAAATTGATATTCATGGAGTTACGGATTTTTCTTTTAGGATAAGTAGTATTAGTGATTAACAGTGGTTTCTCCTCCATATTGGCAGTTAAAACATCTTGAGGATCTTGCATTTTTTTTTCGTCGAACTATATATATTTAGTTGGAAGCAAAATGTTTCAATTTAGAGACACAAATTAAATAGTTTAGAAATAATTTATGTAGATATTATATATCATATTTATACCAATACTGTACCTAGTCCATAGCATTACTATTTTCAGGCGGTATAATTTTGCAAAACGAAATTAGAGTTAATATTTATTTAATTTGAATGTTGCGAACGTACTTGTTCAAAATTAATCTGGAAGGATGGCAGAATACTATAAAAATTCTTTGGACTGCTTCAGACTGTTATTTCTTTTTTAGTTGTATCTTGAACCTAAGTGCTGTAAACATAAGAAAATTGATTTCACTTACTTCTTTCATTGCATCCGCGAATTCGTCTCAACAAAACCAATGTATTCGTTTCTTTGCTTCCAGTTATCACCACCTGAAATTCTTTTCCAACTGTGGACGAAGTGTCAACCACAAGTCTTTTGTCCTTCCAATTACCTTCCTAAGGAAATAATTATAATAACACCATATATATTAACATACTTGATGTTAAATTGCATTTAGCTTGTAACAGTAGTACGAAGAGTAAACATATAATTTCAATATGGATCCTTCCTCTTGAAGTTGTAAATGTATCAACTGTGTAAGAGTAAAATGGTTATTAAATTCAATTTACAAAGAAAAAATATACAATTTTCAATGAGTGAACAAATTTCTCATAACCATAAAAATAATTAACACTTTTTACGGTGTTACGCCGGTACTGACTGAAACTACAAATAAATTCCATTGAGATATCAATTCAATAATAATGTAGATGAAGATGAAAAAATATTGTAATTCATATATCTTAAAATTAATTATATAGTACATCTAGTGTCTTATGAAACATATGAATGAAATTTGGGACAAAAATTCATTGTAATAGTAACTGAAATGTGTAAAAAAAATTGACTACATTTCCATAATAAAAATTGAATTATGTTTAATCATGAAATTCTAATACTAAAATATATAAAAAAAATCAAGTTGTTAAACTATCTGAAGTAGTCGTCTAATTCCATAAAAATTGTAGATCGAAAATGGAAAGAATTAGCTATATTTAAGTAAATAAAAAGAGTGGGAAAAAACCGATTATGTTAAGCTTCCTCTCCAGGAAGAATGCGGTAATGACCAACATATGATGAACGAATAAAGTACGCAATAAGAGGTGTTCAAAAATATATTTTTGTTATCTCAAGATAAAAATATGAAACATACGCACTTTTGGTAAAATGTAGGCCAGTTGTTTCTGAGAAACCCATTTTCAAAAATTTGAAAATCTGCCTAAATGACCATTCATTTTTCCTAATCTAAACAGTATAAACATAAATTGGAATAAACATTTTTGTAGCTCGAAAGTAAACTAAACTTTGTCATTATCGCAAAACTTGAGCTTACTTCATAGCACCTCCTTTTAAAACCTCTGTGACATAATATAGGGTTATATTGAAAGAAGCAATGATATATGTATATATAACTACGAGATCATGCTTAAACGGATAAAACTATACACAGAATATGTAGAAACTCTTGGGGCCACGGTGGCTCAGTTGGTAGCGCGCTCACCTCTGGTGCTAGGGGTCGTCGGATCGATCCCTGATCAAGCCATGTGGGCTTTGTGCGCGGACAAACACTGTGTGCGTGGGTGTTCTCGGGTTACTCCCGTTTCTTCCCACTTTATTCATTCCACCAATTCATACCATCATCATCAATACGGCCTGAGTCATAGTTGCCTAAAGGCCTTAAAATAAATTCAAAATGTAGAAACTCTTCGGATATTATGGAATTATCGGTTAACATGGAATACACCCTTTTCTCATTTCTGAACTCCTGTTACATACTGCCAAACAGGAAAACTGTTTGTACACACTATCATTATTGCACCAATATGAACGTCCTGTGATCAGAAATTTTGCAGGAACATATTTAATGTTCTCATGGCTTTAGAAAAACATTATAAAACATTGTATGATGGTGGAATTGTAAGTGTACATGCTATTACTGTACCACATTGATTCCATGTACTGGAAAGTAGGGTTAGCAGCAACTTTATTTTGAAGATGGAATGTCGGGTAACATGGAATATTTGAAGAGGGCTCGTTTCTTTGAGATACTTCTGCATCATTAGAACTAGAATTTCTACCTGAGACGATTTCAAGTGACAATGATGTTGAGCATTTGTTTGTTAGGGCAAATGATCATATGATTTCAGATAGGAGCGATGGACACAACGCTTATATTGTTTATTGTGTGTGCACAACAATTGTGCAGGTGAAGAAAAATATAGTACCTTTACAGATTTTTCCAATAATGCGTTTCAACAGTTCGGCAAAGCCAAAAACGTGTTTCCTGGTATTTTCATACCACAAAATTTCTACTTTACCTGGCAAAAGTTAAATGTTTCATAAAATACTACTATTCAGTATTGCCATCCAAATTTTCATCTCCTAAATCCTACAGTAACTTCCACAATCGTGATTTATGTCAATGGTCATTAGAAGTACACAATCTTATTTATCCACGGTATACAGGCCTTAGCGATTTATTTATTTCGGTAACGTAATACGCCATTAATAAGTTTGAATTTCGTGAGTGACAAAATATGGCTGGTATTCCACCACGTACAATCGTGTGATTAATTCAGAACTATGTATCTTAACACATACACCTATTACACGTATACACATATACCTATGTTAGTAAGCTAAGTCACATATTCGTATAATACTTCATATACTATGATCCTGTAGGCTGGGAAAAAACCGCAATAAGTCAATAATAAATTATATACATGCATACATACATATTTGGCAATGTATCAAATTGTTTAGTTCTCACTTCGCAATGTAATAATACTTTCTTGTTTATTTAGACTTGTTTCACACAATTTCCCCCTACATTGCGCAACTTACGGAACTGGACATGTACTGCAACGGCTTATAATGTCACAAAATCCAGCGAACCACTATGACGAATTTGCTAATATTCAATCACAATAAATTTAGTGCGGAAGAAATCACTTTCCACTGTCGTAGATAATGAGGGAATCAACACTCTCTATCTCCAAAATTTCCATATTTCGTGGCGGAGCACCGAGCGGAACGAATCTGAACTATTGTAGGAATCAAATTACTGATGTGATGCACCTGGAACTGCAAAATTATTTCTGCCACGTAAACGAAAGCATTATATTATAAAATAACTAAAAAAAATTATATGATTTGTATCCACATCATAAGGCATCGAAAAATGTATGCAATATCACGAGTAGTGTTATTTATTGTGACAGACCCTCTTAATTTATTAATTATAATAATAAAAGTACTGAAGGTTAAGTGTAAATCTAATACAAATGTCAAATAAAGAAAAGGTGGCAAGCACACACTGTACAAAAGACATAAAAAGACGTACAAATTATCAAGCTGTAACAGCCTAGTTGCTGTTCCATTTTTAATTTTCCTCCCCTTTTATTTCCTTAGTACGTTCTCCCCTTTCGTGCTCTCCTTAGCTCATTGTCTTTGTTTGGTTCTAATCACGCTTTGAGAGTGTTTCGTTTTATTTTTGCTTTGGTTTTCAGTCGTTATCTATTCAGGTTTTCAATGTTTGGCTCCGTGTTTCTTTCTGATTGGTGTGAATCAGCCTTCCTCTCCATTTGATGTAAGAACTGCTCTCCCCGCAATGTTAGTTTCAGTTCCAATTTTCCGACCAGAAGGATGGATGTCTGGACTTTCTGTCAGTTGTAATGCCAGAGCCCCACCTGCAATTTTTAACTATATATGCCAATTTTAGTAAATAGAAGAATATTCCGACATCATTTCTTCCATTCCGGGGAAATATATTGATAGTCGTGGCAAAAATAATAATCAATACGAGTACTAATCAGACTGTTCGTCGACAAGTTTACCTTGAAATACTTTCACGTCCGTAAACGTAGTATTTTGTTTTGGAGATTATTTGTCATAATTTATAACATGTTCTAAATTTTAGTGTGGAGCCGCTCTTGACCGAATTTCTGCACTTCAAATGTCGGACCGGCAGATTCTAATAATCATACACCTAATTTTTCGTCTCCAGTTTCCAAATCCTTTTAAAATTCCCGGTTAACAATGTGAACACTACCGTATATTTCCATTATTAGTCAAATTAGTAACATGTCAGTTCAATCAATTTAACGTACAGTTTCTCAATGACATTTTGACGTTAACTGTAAGTTTAATAATTCGACATGCTTAGTTAACCTTGGTTTGAACTCCAGCCACTATTCTCCGTTCAATAGTCACTTTTATAAATATTTTTTCATATTCAAGATTTGTTCAAAGCGTCAATTGTATAATGTAGTAATCATCTGTAATAACGTCACGCCTATTATAGGCCAACTTGTTTCTTTCGTTAAGGTATGTTTTGGACAATAACGTCATTTCTGTAAGTAATTATGTAGTAAAACTTTTTAATTGATTAACAATATTTTGGAACTAGTGAAAATTGCAGTGAAATTCATTATTCATTATGGAAATTATGGAAATTTATATCTGAGAAACCAACTTTCGTTTCGGCTTAATTAATTCACAATGTGTAAAAGATAGACGATACAATTTTTTTTGCTTCCTACAGCACAATAGTAATTCTGTTTAGATTTTATGAAATTATTAACTCCGAAAGCTTACATTATGTAAATTCAAATGAATAAATTGAAATTGTGAATTTTTTATATTTCTTCGAACAATCTCGTGTTTCTGTTCAATGGACGTAGTATAGAAAACCTCTCAGTTAACTAGGTACGAATTAAAGCATTACTTGATAATCCATATACAGTGTATAATAATATTTATGATGTGGAGTGATTATTGAATGTTTGCAATGATATTCATCTGAATTTAACTGCAAATTATTACGTAAAGTTTGATAGCAATCGATACTAAATTATTTCTCTGTTTCAGTAAACCTATCGTTTTGAGTGATGCGTCTTTAATTAGATTAGGTTGGTTCATAAATCCTTAGGCCAGTGGTAGAATTCTTTCGACAGCTGAGATGTGGTAACTTGGGAAATGAACTATATATTTAATTACCGCTTATTCTGCGTTGACATATGAAGTGACTCCAGTATGTGATTATATTATTTGCATTTTTGCGTTATGACACGACCTTTAGATTGAGTTGCGACCGTCATTCGTTTTGTTCGTCGTCTTTATTTCAAGAATTGCGATTCCTGACTACAGGTGTGGGCCCTACTAAAGTAAAGGTAAGACATGGTCTTTTGCCACCTCGTAGACTTCGAAGTGAGTAAAGACGCAGTATGAGTCACATATGAATTGATATGCATATGATCGTTTGAGATTAATCCCAAGTACAAATTTGCGTTTTCCTTTCTTAATCTATCGCTAATCTGAACCAGCTGGTACTTTAGAATATGAACCGACGATCTAGGTAAAAAGAGTGGAGGTGTCGCCTTATCGGTATTTCCTCCCTCGTTTTAAATTATTATTTTTCGAAGCGATCACAAGGATCTGGAATCCTCTTTCCCCGATGTTCTTAAATCTTGAAAACATTTGTGAGCCGCTCTTCTGGGGTGTAGAAAATGTTTGGAGCTAGAGTTTTGGTTAGATGCGTTGCGTGGGTACTCTAGGCCCCTGGCGACCCTATTTATATTTCTGGATTGGTTTGGTGTTGCAGTTTTGATTTCATCTAGCCAGGGATTGTGTGTGTGATCTTGTGTGTTTTTCAAAGCCAGGAAAATATATTTTAGGACCTTCAATATTTCACAACATGAGTACAACACTTTGATCCGGTGTGATGTCACTCAGAAGCTTAGGACACGGCTGAAGGAGGTGAGGCCATATTATTGTTGTGAATATTGTGATCAGACATGAAAATTGTTTCTTGTATAAATAGACTTGTTTAAGTGGAGAGACATTCAGCAACTAGAAGTCAGGTAATAGGAGGTAGAAAATCAAAACTACTTCTCCACTCATTTGAAGGTACTTTGTTAGAGTATAGTTGATTCAATATTCTAGTGCGATTGGTTCCATCATAAATTTATCTACTATATTTACAACGGTCATTCGTTATATGGATTTTTGGTATATAATCAATAATCAATGTTGGCAAAAAATGCACATACGCCAATACTTTCCCTAGCACGATCAGTCCAAACAGTAATTTAAATGTTGAAATTACTACAACAAGAAAATAAAATGATACATACTCCTTTCAATTAGGAAATAAATTCAGTTCAGCGATTTGAATAAATAATAACTACCACTTGGTGTTGCTGGAAGATAGTCCATTTGAAACTGAAGTTGCATACTTATGATGATGTCCACTAGATAGGAATACCGTTTGACTACCAGTAATGATTCGGTGCTGTAACTTTCAGAAACATATTTTGGTTATTGCGACATACAAAGAGTAAGGTAATAATGAATTATTAACATCTTAAGAAGACACATCCAGAGGTGATTTCCTGTTTACTGTGTAATATTTGTTGGATATGGAACAGACGTATAGTTATCTGCTGAATCTTATAGTAGTGGCGGAGTATATCACCACAAGTTAGGGGAAGTGATTTTAAAAACATCTGAATTTTTTAATTCTATATTTTGGATGTTCTTTAGTGTTATGGTCCTAGTCTGCTGAAAAGTACTTCGGGACTTTACTGGGCTTTAGCAAGTGCTACGACGATCAGCCGTAGCCAAACTGCGTCAGTTAAATTGTAAACTGGGACTTTCTAATCTCTTGTGAGAGTTCCTAGGGAAGCGTACATACATTGCATTGATACCAAGAGTAGGGAATGTTGATGTGGTTATAAAGTTAATTTGCAAGTGTATCAAGCATTGCAGCCCAGTAAAAAGGAAGGATGCGGATGTCACTGCCTTAAAGAGACAAGGCATCATTTACAAAATGCTTGTGCATGAATATCTATCCATTTTAATATCGAACGCTGCTAGGAATTCGCAGAACATTTGGTGTATGATGCATCACAGTGAACATAGACCGTTAATAAATGTAAGCTGTGCTATTTTTGAGAAATCATCTCGAAATCATTAGGAAAGACTCTGAATATATATTGTATTGTCAGAAGATAGAACAGCGTTGCATCCATGTCTTCGAAACCTATGAACTGAATCCGTCTATGTACAAGTTTCAACTAAAGTTCTATTCCAGTTGTGTACGAACGTTTATAATCTGTCTTAAAATAATAAGTCTACAAATAGTAAGAGGACAAGTCTACAAATAGTTCAAAGTTTACTGTACTAAACAAATCACATACGTTAACCCAGAACTACCTGTAATGGTTAAAGCTGCTAAATGTATTGCGAAGTTTGTAATTGTACAGCCACTTACAATAATAAGTAGAGGTTGGATGTATAAGGAATTGAAGCGATTTCCTCCATGAGAACTGTTTCACTGTACGCCGAATAGTTAGATAATCAACACGAAAATACAAATATGCGCTAAAACATGGCATGCCAGAATATTCCTCCATTTTGAGGAAGAAAGATTTAGTCGTTGAACATCATTTAGAGAACCACGAGAGAGTAAGACATAAATTGGATTCACGTTAAGTTCTAAGAGATAGGAATTAAAGCAAAGGAAAGTAAAGTAATAATATGAATATCATGCCGGATTTATCATTATGTTATGCAAGAAAACTTGTCTTGTTCGAACACAAACACATATATGCATAGAGAGAGGAGGAGGGAGAGAGAGAAGGAGACGGCGAGGGTAAGGATAACTGTTTGTGTTCCTAAATATAAATGTAAATAGTTTGGAAAGGCTATTGTTTTATCCACTTTCTCTCTCTCTCTCTCTTTAGCTCTTGAACACTCACACGCACGTAAAGAGTGAGTGTGTGTGAGAGAGTAGCAGTAAGTAATAGAAAAAATAAAGATGAAGAGAGAGACAAGAAGAGAAAGAAGCAAATACACGAGAAGGACACGTCAGGAAAGACAGGGACAAAGAAAGACCAATGAAAATGATCAGACATATAGAACACACACTGTTTACTCCGATTCTCGTCATTGATGCCTCGTAAGTTCTCCAATGGGAGATTAATCTCTATTTCCAACACTATTTTATACACTACCTAGTCGAGAATCGAACCCAGGTCACCCGGAGGTATGAGTCGTTAGCTGCTACTCAGGCTTGCTGCTTAAGTGCTGCTTAATAAATGGTATAGTGCTTTTTCTAAGAATAATAAATTGAAAAGTGGATACTTCAGATCAAAGACGTGTTCTTAGTTGTCTTGTAACTCCCATAGATTTTATTTTGCCCTTCCTAACCAGCATTTGTAATTCGTCTAGTTGTCGATAGTGAACCAGTTGTTTGATTCCACATTTTTAAGGGTTCTGCGTTTAGTATGAGAAGTTATGATTAGATTCTTCATGATCGCTTTGTAAAAAGACCTTGGTTTCAACGGAGTTTGAACATATGTTGGCTTGCTTAAGTCCTGAAAAGTTCAGCACGTTTCCTCAACTCCATCTTGCAAACTAAAGAAATATGCTATGAAAGACTAAGTTCAGAGGTGATCTTTTGACAGAGCCAACTTCGTCTTTTAAACTGTTTAAGCCAAAGTGCACGACAAAAGAGGGTAAGATAGTGAAAAGTGACTTGGAATGAATCGTGATTTAAAAAATACTACCATATTCAGCATATAAAACGACGGCTCTCCACTAAATTTCAGCTCAACTAACTTCAAAATAAATTAATGTATTTTTGGTAGTTTAGCGATATATCGGTCGGATTTGCACCTACGGTGACCTTCTTTTTAAATTTAATGATTTTTCAAACTCTACAAGATGATACTTGTTGCATTTATGTTGGCAAAAAAAATGTAAAGAGGTTATTGCTGTATTGCGTATGCCCACTGCTAACCGGTGCCTGTGCCCCTCAAGACTCACGCTCCCCAGCTCCCTTCGGACGTTCCGTGCCCTTTTGCACATTTCGTGTGCCTGACATGGTTTATATAAGTATCATTTTCAGTAGCTCCATTTGTATGGAAACCAATTATTAATAATAAATATGAACATATAAAATATATTTTGAATGATAAAATGATAAAAGACCTTGCACCTGCCGGAATTCGAAAGGAGTGTTTTATTTGGTAAAGCAACGTCTTACCGTTGCACTAAGCTAGGACCTGGTGAATAGTGGTTTGGTCGTTGTATTTACAGTGGATGGCGTCGGAGCCTGTCACTAGGACGTCGCAGGTGGCGTCGGCTTCCAACCTTTTTACTGTTTTCATTTTCAACTTTTGAGTTCGGGGCGTAAAATTTGTAAGATACCATTTTGGTTAGTGGGCCATCGACTTCGCGCAAAATTGCGCTTGTGGCAGATTAGCATCTCGGAAGTATTAACATATAGTGGTACGTCTCGAACATGAATGTCTATGTATGTGATTTTTAGCTAATTCTAAAAATACTAGTATGTACAGAATATAAGGGATAACAAATTGAACAAGTTAAGCCAGCTTACCGTGAACAAAGTTTCGAAAAGTTCTAGAGCATTGGTTTAGGATTCGGAAAGTCCTGGGATTGATTCCAGCTGCCGCCAATCTGAGTTTTCCAATGTATTTCCTCAGCCATACGAGGCAAACGCTGCGATAGTGTATATAAATAGATCCTAGATGTCTATCGTGCAACACACTCTCCCAACTCTATCCGGCTTGATCATCATATGCCTAAAGGCGTTATTTTTTTTAAGCAAATCGTTACAGGACCTCACCATATCCCCGGGTGAGCTTAGACCTTAATGTTATGCTTAATTAAATAAATAGACGAAACGAAAGTAAATCGTACACGCTTCATAGTAGAATGAATACGCTAATGTGTAAGATTAATCAGAGGGCATACGGCGTATCTCGCTGGCACTAGTGAGTTTAATGGGCGATTTAACAACTCCATTTTTATGATCTGTGTAAGTAAGTGGTTAGCATGTCAGACTCTCAGTCTGAAGGTTGTTGGTTTGATTCGACGCCCGGATTCCCTATTTTTTTCTTCAAGGTATTAAGCGTTGTAAATGATGTTCGCGATTGCTCCTGAAAGAGATTTACCCCGTAAGGGAAGAAACCACAAGACAGACAGACAGAGAGAGGGGGGGGGGGGGGTAGAGAGAGAGCGGAGCAGACTGTGTATTCATAAGCGTTCACATTTCATTCATTTACGTGTCTTGTGCCATTTTTCTTTCCCTCTTTCCTTGTTTACTCATCTCTTTTCTCGCTCCTCGTCTTCTTCCATTTTTTTCTCTCTCTCTTCGTGTGTATGTATGTATAAACAAGACAAGAATGGGATTTCTGCCTAACTCGCTCGTGGTTCTCTAAATGATGCTCTTCTTGTTCCTCCAAATGCAGGAATATGCTGGCATGAAATGCTTTCGCGCATACTTGTAGTGTCATGCTAGTTGTCTAACTATTAGGCGGACAGTGAAACAATTGTCCTGGAAGAAAGGACTATTATTTCTTATAAAACCAACATCCGTTTACTTTTGTAAGTAACTGTACACGTATTTGTTTGCTAAACTCAGAAATTTCATATTTGAAAGAAATAAAAGAGAAACAAGTATGGATCTTTGGAACACTATCAAATCAAAACGCTGTAATGAGAACGCTTGATGAAACAGTGAATGTAAACCTATACCTATTAGGCAACATTTGCATATATATATATTCTTGTACGGTTATCATTTTTCGTTACCAACTGTTGTATATTTTTCTCCAGTCTATTCTTGGTAACTCACATAGGATATATTTTTCATTGTTACCACACAGAAAAATACGTATTTACCGAACATTGTGCACACAAGAGACATGCTAATTCATTGTATATACGTGAAGTGTACTTACGAAAAATAACTTATAACTCAGGAGTTCCACAGAAGAAATAGTCCGTATCGTGAAACTATCTTCGCGGTAAAAAGTAAGCAAACACTCATATGTTAAGATGGTGTATTAAAATGTTTTGATGCCTTCGAGTATTAAATTCCTGGTCATCATAGTCATACGCAGAGTGAAAAACTTTGTTATTCATTTGAATAGCGTTTCTTCGAAATATTCATTCATCTTAAGAAAACAATAAGGGAAGAACTTTCAATCTTCATTTTCTATTTTTGTCATATTTTATTATGTTTCATAATCCTATGTGTCATGTTTGTAGATTTAGATGGTGAACACTTTATTGGCAAATCTGAAGTGTAATAAATTTAAGAAACTTATTGCCCAGATTTTAATTCAAGCAATTCCGCCATACTCTCATCAGCTTGTAGATTGGTTATTCAGCGTTAATCTTCCTCCTCTAATCATTTATTTAACTAAGCGAACTACTTTGTCCATGACATCCTTGTAAAGCTTATTCTTTCTCAAGAATGTCGACATCCACGGTTATATTATATTTCTCGTTGTCGCTTCAGCCACAGAAGTAATCATACAATCATTCTGAAGGTCACACTCGCCAACCAACGTAATGGCCCTGCCACCATATATTCATTATTTCGAACAAAGTGTTGTAAGGATAAATTTTATTCTTTAATTTTGAATTTAATTTTTAAGTAATTTAGGCAAATGTATTAAGGTTGGCCGGATGTATTGAGGTGGGATGATTGCTGGAATGATAAAAATGGGAAGAAACAGGATAAACTCGAGAAAACCGACGCACGAGGCGGTTATCCACCACAACGCCCACATGGCACCGGCAGGGTCTGAACCGACGACACCAAGCACAAGGAGTGAGCACTTTAACCGTTGATCCACCTCGGCTCAGTATAAATTATGTTATTGTTGCTATAATTATTATCTAAAACTTTCAGTACTGAGTTTATATTCTCTGACATTCTTTTACGTTCAATCTGTTTAAAGTACGCAATGATGAATTTATTTTAAATACTTTATGTAATTAATCCGGGAGTCAAAGAGTTCTTTTCTGGATTTGGAAAGTTCAATTATCAGGAATATCCTGACTTTTCGAGTACCTGGTTTGACTGATTGAACTGAAGGAACTGTCACTGTGCATGTTAATTTCAATTAAAAAAGAACGTCGACATTTTTTTCTATTTTATCTTTCTTTCTTTCTTCCTTTCATCCTTTCTTTACTTTCATTCATTCAATAATTCTTTCTTTCTTTCTTTCTTTCTTTCTTTCTTTCTTTCTTTCTTTCTTTCTTTCTTTCTTTCTTTCTTTCTTTCTTTCTTTCTTTCTTTCTTTCT
>JAGDQP010000797.1:28099-85029 GCA_022664845.1 Lepisma saccharinum
TGGGGCACGCGCTCGCAGAGCAGCACTTCAGCAATTTCGAAGACGTTGGAAAATGGCTCGACGAATGGTTTGCCGCAAGACACAAGCAGTTTTTCTGGCATGGTATGCATCAATTACCTGAAAGATGGTCGAAATGTGTAGAAGCCGATGGCCAATATTTTGAATAAAACAAAACTAATTTCTCTTGAAAATTACGTGTTTTCTTTACCACAAGAACCGGCAAAAACTTATGCATTTACCTGGTAGTACTAACAACCAATTCCTTAGGTTCACAACTCCGACCACTTACCATATAATAAAACCAAACCATCATCTTTGTTTTTATTTTATGTTGAATTTTTTTTCGAGAAAGTCTGTCGCGACGCTCTTACACACAAATTCCTTTCTTTCCGACTTTCTATTGCCAGCTACGTTTCAATTTAGACTTCATTAGCACCGGTCGCGCTTTCCTCAACATAAATTCAACCCTTTCACAGCCAATTGTCCTACACTCCGGTGTAACGCACAATTCTTCCTGCCACCAGTTCTCTACATTTTATTTGTCGCCGAATTCCCATTCTTCTTCCAATTAATCAACTATTTCAATACGCCGATAATAGAGCCTTCTTTGCCCGTGAAAAACATCCAACAGATTAACATTTCTACTAATGGATGATGAAGTACACTAACTGGTGTGATAAATAGAGAGTCAAAATAAACTCTCATCAGACAGAATCTATTGTTTTAATCGCACTCAAACAATGCAAGTTATCTCTCACTCACCATCTATAATACAACCAACCGAAAAAGTTACTTCATTATTACATTTGATTATCAGCAATTACACACTTGGCACCCACAACTCATCACCAACCCCATCAAAACTTACAATAGACTAAACCTTCTAAAGCGCTTAACAGGTAGCACTTAGGGTTTACAGCTAAAACCAGTTTCAAGATTTCGCCCTGTAGTCCCCTATGACTTTACCCCTCGGATCTCAGCAGCCTGATCCTTTTACCTCAAACTACAAATACTAAAAAGGCATGCTTATGTGAACTGCACACCGTATCAGACTACCCACCCCCACAGCCGAACTCAACGACAGTACACCATACCCACATTTAGTCTACCGTATTGAACAGCTTCGCAACAAATTTATCCGAGGACGCTTAGATGTTCACCATCATCAACTCCTCGACAACATGAATGCCATCACTGCACGCGAATCTCGAACTACCTTAAGAGCACACCACTCTCCCTACTCTTCTCCCTCTGCCATCATACCATATTCTGACAACACCCTGAGCTCGGAATATTTCCTAAGCTCTTACCATAGTTCCAACACTCTACATTCCATACTATCTTCATATTTTTCACAGTAATACTGCCAGAGTCCGTACTGTCCACATCAGTTGAAAGTCACCAAAGTAAAACAAAGTCACAAGCCAACAAAGAATTCGTTTCACTAACAAAACACACGTATTGTGACGTCTAAGAGAACTTCAACACCATCATCATATACTAAACAACACCAATGAGATGATTATAGGTAAACTCATAGTAACCGTGGCTAGTTGAATAAAGCCAATAAAGAACTATGAAATAAAAAAATCACGTTCCCCAACATCCAATTTCTCAACCTATAATTTCCTCCAAACCCCTTTCCCAATAGACAATGTACCTCTCTGAACAGTTTTTAGCTTCGGCTAGGTAAAGAAATGAATTAAGTTAGCTTGCTTTGGCAGTCATTAAGTAATTATACGCGAAACGTCGTTTCAAACTGGAACTTCTTCGCTTCTTTCTTAAGTTTCTTCTTTCGAATTTATGAGTACATTTACATTTACGGATTGATCACCTGAAAACTAATTACCGGTAATTGCCTACTTTTTTCTTTAAAAAAATGCTGATTGACGATGACAGGTGGAGAATTCACTCTCTCGATACTGTCGTTGTTCAGAAGTGAATTAATTTGTTTAATAAATTATCCATTCTTACAATTCTTGCTCTAAATATCTGTGTTTAAATGTGCAAGCAGTTTTCCCAGCATTACCCTTACAACAAACACACTTTCATCACAAGGTTGACACAGTTATTAATATAGACCTAGGGAATAATATTTTGAAGCAGGATCCACTAAAACAACCAGGAAGACCACATAAGTTAATCAAGCTGAAGTCAACAATGTGTACATTCTTTAAGAGAAAAGAAAACGCATTAAAATTTAATAGTAATGTATGTAAACATTAAAACATGAATGCATGTCACACATGCGTTTTGCATCTACAAAAAATGCTCTACCTGGTACTCAACAGCTGGAAGAGAATTTTCAATATTGGAAAGAACTGCTGAGTGACAATACGCAACTTGCTACTGGGATTGCTTGGGTTGCCATTTCCATTTGTTACCGAAGTTCTCCAAATAATATATGGTTTCATACGTTTCACTACATTCTTTATGATCCCCATTACTGTTAAAGCTTTTGGTATTATTTCAGGGGAATACCGGATAAATTTAATCACACTGTTATCCTTCACTTCCTATATTGACCAGCGGTTCACTTCATAACCCATTTGTTCAATACGACACTAGTCTGTGCATTTAGACAACCTTCTTTGGAGCTACCATAATACTACGCACTCTTATCCCCATTTACTTCCATTGTGAAATGTATGTACATATTTCAACCAAGCTACAGATACTGCAGAGCAAATACTGATGTGAACAACCGAAAAACAGAAGTCATTATCAAAAATATACTAGCATGCCCATATCGTCAGAACGTTCTAACTGGAATTGTTAGTTACGAATAATTTAATTTATGTAATTTCCGTATTTTCGTTATCGACATTTTAGGCTATATCGAAAGTGATGAACATTTGTGTGTGTTTTTAGTAGATTATTATAATATGGAATCTACTCTATAAAGTAGAATCGATTGCAGGAAATCATAGTGTGAGACTGTAGGTTCGAATTGCAAGAATACCTGGCCAGAAAGAAGGAAAATTTACAAAACACCGAAAATTACTTATTACACTTATTAAAATAAAATCAACATGTCTTTCGAGATGAAAATAGAAAGAGTTCGTAAAATGTGTCTTCATGTATTAAATTCAAAATTATAAATACTGCTTCGTATGGGAAATAATACGGAACATGGAGTATCTTATGTAAGGTTTAGCAAATGTGTTTGGATTATTATTATGCTTTTTCAGACACCTGAGGTTGCACAATAACAAATATTACATGGTTTGTATATCAATGAACAATATTTATTAATCTGGATTGACTTCAATATGCAAAGTTATATTTTCATGTGTATTAGCTATGTATCACCTGGCCACAATTAATTATTATATTTATGTATAATATTTTAATCCAATCTAAATTAAACGTAATTGCATGTACTATATCACCTACATAGCCCCGTGTAATTAATCACGTACTAGACAACTTTATATGAAATATTCCAACTCTGGGCAAAATGTTTAGCGTTGCAATATTTGCAGACCATTTCGATACATGTACAGTAGAAATAACACATTGAATTAACTAATAGTTTCATTATGATATAGAAAATGTAAACTTTTGACCATGAATAACATTCGTGCATACGCACACAACAGAATAAAAAAAAGTTAATTTTTTCCCAGAAGTGATCGTTGTATTACGTGTAAAATATCATTCCCGTAGGTTACGGTATAGCACCGAATAAGCAATTAAATTATATGTGTAAAATGTAACAGTGAATGACATACTGCGGTACTGCGCACTATAAATGTATAAGCACGTATATTTTTACAGCATACAAGGATATATTATTTTAAACGTAATTATCTGTGGCCAATATATCTTCCTTAACTTAAAAAGAAAGTTGATTTGACAATAGCCATCAACAAGTGAAATGCACTTACTATCTGCCCTTACAAGCAGTCCTTCTAGGTTAGTGACGACAACACTGTAGTATTTCATGACATTCATAAATGATATGTCCCTAGAGTAATAAGTCGATGTGCTTTTCATCCTGTTACGAACAATAATATTAGGCAAGTCTATTGTCACTTCATTCCAGCCAGAGCTCCACTCAAGTGTTCCCTGAAAAGAAATAACTTTTTCGTATGTGTTCGTATTAAAAACTGAATAACATCAAAACTTACTTTTTTTTGTTTGTAAAAAGAGTTATTTTATAATTGATTCAACACTGACATATTCATCAACCCATCAATGGATGCCCATGAATTCTTTTGCACTACATGTTTGAGGAAGATAACTCAACTATAATTCTTCACCAGCAACGGAGTGTCCTTACTTCATAACTACCAGCTGTCAAATTTTCTGTGTTGATATCTATATTTACCACACGGTTCTCTGGTGATAAAGGGGATGATAAATACCCATAATGTTTGGCTGATAAACTAAATCCAACACATTCGTAAAGTTCAAACCTAGCTTATTATAATAATGTTATTTCCCGAAAATTTGTGCTAAATATCTAGCATACTTCTGGTAATTTTATTCGAGACAGTAACTATTGATTTATAGGATAAATTATAATGAGCAAAATTGCGTCAGTTAAACTTTCTTTAACTAAACTCAGCATTAAACAAAATCATTGGCGGAGATAGGCAAGCGCTCTTACGAATAATTTCATGCTACATGAGAATAATTTGTTTTCTTTTGTAAGAGGGTAATTATCTTAATCTTGATAAAAATTAAAGGAAAATATATTCGCAAACATATTTAGTGTGACTTTGTCAATTGCCTTCATAGTTATATTTCTCTGTTCCAACTCTATCAAGTGTATTGTTAGAGTTAGTGTCAATTGTATTATTAATACCCAACTAAGTAACAGTATATCATAGTATACTGTTATAAAAATGCTGTTAAAAGACACTTAAGATTTTCTTTAAAGTGTTTATAAAACGTGGAAGGGGACAGAAAGTAGCTGCATATAGCGTTGTATCTGGACATTAATTTACCAGTTTACAAACCTGGATTTACCTCAGTAACGTAACAGAGCGCGTTGAGCGCAGTTTCTAATGTCCATGGGGATTTTCAGTTACCCAGCATTAAGAAACTGCAAGAATAGAGAGTATGTATGAAGTTTTGTTTCACAAGGCACACAATTTTCATAGATATCTTCAACACATCGCAAGAAGACAATAATGAGGAAATGTTTAAGTTAAATTCAATCTGACTAATAGTAACAAGATTTAAAATACGGTCAAACCTATAATGAGAAAATGTTTAAGTAGAATAGAACTTCAAAAATACTACGTACGTTTGAAATACGATCCAACCTTCCCCGAGGTCGACGAAAATTCCGGGTAGCAGTCAACGTCTACTGATTCCAATCATGTAGAAAGGATACATGAAGTCATTCGTGCAAAGCGTCATCTCAACGTACATAAAGTTTCTGATAAACGGGACATGATTACACGCCAGTGCCTACGTCTTTTTACAGAATAACTACAGATCTGACATGTTGGTGAGAAGTTTGTTCCACGTATGTTACTATGCTAAGTGTATGGTAACCGTTTCAGGACATATGAAGAATTGTTTGCCGAAGAAATGGATGGGAACAAAGGGGAGATCAGGACCCCATCATCACAGGTGGCCCGACATTCCCCTCCACGTCCAAAAATCCATTAATCAGAAAATCGTTTGTCAATCCATATTAAAGGGATCCATATTATTTGGAGTTTCTGCTACGTAATTCTACAGTGAATGCAGTATTCTGCGTAAACGTCATGCAACAATTACGAGGAAATACGCGGAAAGGCAGGCCAAACATGCGGCAGCACATTTCCTGAATGGTTCACCCCGATAATGCACATTACCATTCCTCACTACTTGTCCGGGATTTTTTGGGAAAGCACCAGACACTTGTTTTCCCACAAATGTACTACGCGCTTGATTTAGCCTCAGCAGTCTTCATTATCTTCCTTAAGTTGAAATTAACTCTAAAAGTAAAAGATTCCTTAATTTAAACTATTAGTGTAATAATCGGAATTCTATGTCTGAGAATGTGCTAAAATAATATTATGATGTGTAAAACTACTAAAAATAATGGAACAGAAATCTGGTACCCAGCACTATTTCGTACACGTATATTGGAAACTATGTAATTAAAAAGAAAGGACAATTGAAAGTATTTAGTATGCTCTAGTCGTTTACTTAACAAATAGATACTACTATAATATATTATTTTAACTTAAATCTAAAATTTAACTATAGAAAATAAAAAGATTCGGATAAAATATTTTGGGCAACCATTCAAAAGAGAACAAGAACATAGAATTAAATTATAGGACAATTACGCCATACATAATGGGTTGAGTTTCTATCAAGAACAGTCGTGCACAAATAACTTGAAGAAGGTCAGAACTGAGTAAATGTCTACCCGACTACGTATAACTTCATATCTTCCAAAATGAGAAACTGGTCTTTTTATTATTCAATAACATTGATGACAGTATTTTAAGTAGAGGGTATAATATATATTAGATAAAGTACAGGATAATACTGAGTGCTCTTTAATATGAGTGTTAGTGTTTGGACTGGAAATTGCTGGTGAAATGGAAGTACCCATCTGCTTGGAGTCAGATAGAAAAACAGACTGGCTTTCATTTCTGTTATGTGGTCAATCAATATGTGGCTGAAACTAAGCTCGTAATTCACCTACCAAACTGTAACTTAACTCTCTCCCCCTGAACATCCCAGTCACACCATTTTAGTGTTCTAATTTTGCTGTGTGGTGCTTACCAGAAGGCGCCGTATATTATGGAATTTTATATATAATTTTCTTGTGCTACTGCAATGCTTTAGCTAGCTTTTTAAGATAATATCTAAAGAAATCTGTGAATTTTGTCACTTCCATTAATTTATTTTCTTGCAAAATATTTTGTTTCGATTCGTACTGTTTCTTTAACTTAGTAGAATAAAGTACTGTAGTATGTGTGATGACGGCTGCAATGACGCGATCTGACGAGCGAATAATAAAGTTGAGGGCACGTGCCATAACTGAGTCATATAGGACACTTGATTGTGCAGCAATGTACAGAAGTGGAAAGGTCTACTCCACGTTTTGGAAGTGTAGCTTAGGTTTGATCACGGCAGTGTCGGTAGATCGCAGACGGCATTTCATGCTGTATGAATTTCACCAGTGGCATCCAGCAAGCACAGAGGCACATAACATCAATGCCGTATATGATCAGGGTACCGTGGATGTGAGAAAGTTGCAGAGATTGTTCTACAGGCTTAGGTTTGGAGACACCAGCCACACCTATAAGCCACGAGAAGGGAGACATGTGCAACTGAAAAACGATGCCCTGCGAGCAGCGGCGGAGGTAAATAGAATGAAAACTTTTAAAGATTTAGCCAGCGACCTTTATGCCACCCATTCGACCGTTCATCGTCATCTGCAGGACCTAGGGGACGTGTCAAAACTCAAAAAATACTGTGGCCCCAAGGGATAAGCAGATATGTCAAGAAAGTCAACTACACAGGTCAGCGATTTTAAACTTTCGTTCTTTTTGAAGGTACTTTAAAACTAATGATACGGCTTTGCAGTTTGGTACAGTTACAAGTACACAATACGTTGATCAACTTTAATTTATGTATTGTATTTTAAATTTGCAATGATATTAAAATTTTAAAATATCCTTTGCTGTGATCTATCATATTTGCCACACAAGTTTCTTTAAACATACGTTCATTATTTTTTTTTCAAACCTTTTTATGTCAATAATGTCTCCATTCAATCCAAAATTGTTAATGAAAATTGCTCTCAAAAATATTTTCTAAATAGGTAGTTTATACTTTATTTGTAATAATTTTGATGTGAAGCTACAATACTATAAGCTGCAGACAAACTTTTACAGATTTTTATTAGCTGTTACCATGCTGTCCTAACAAATACTGCTGTACTTTATATCAAACTGTAAACTATTAAGTTTTATAATGATCGTATTTTATGTTCAAAAGTTTTCCAATGGCTGCTAGTAAATATTGTTTTAATTTTTACATGCAATTATTATTTTTATAAACTTGGAAACCTTTTAAATCAAAATGTTTTCTTGCGCAAATTAACTTAAACGTCTTCTTCAGCTGAACTGCAGACATCAGAGGTAACTTGTCATTTGTATGATGGTCAGTTGAAAGCGATTGATAATATAAATGGTAAACAGGATCCAGCAGTAGAAGGGGACTGAGCAAATATTGTTTCTTCTTCTGAGTCACCGGAAGAAGTTAATTATAAACCTTTTGTGAGATTTGGTAATCTGAAGTGTCTGTGCTTCTCTCGTCAGACATTAATAACTTTGAATAAAGTGTTTTCATCCGCTGGATCCTTGAAATGCACTACCCTAAAAAAATTGCTTTTTTATATAGCACAGAAAAAAAAATTCAACAAATTTATATTTTGTCCACTGGCGTCCTTACATGCACTGCTATCCACGACAATTTTGAAACTTTTTCTGCCTCTTACAGTCTTCACAAATTGTAATCAGTCTTGGGAAGTGCGTGGAAACATTTTGATCAATGTTTTCTGGAAGTACTTCTTTCGTTTTGTGTTTCCTTCTTTTCAAGTCTGGCAAATCCTCAGAAGATATACTATCTGAATCTGGCCGGTATTGAGTTCCTGAATCTTCTAAGACAGCGATAATATGATATTCTATTTTAAAGAGATCGCTGTACCATGAGATAAAATGGTCTTAGGTATATTCAACTTCTTTACTTTGCAGTAAATTCCAAACTTTTTATACTGAACAGAGAATAAGAAAATTAAATTATCTATTTAAAATTAAAGAAATAATACTATAATATATAAAATAAACAGGCAAAAACAATTGAACAAGTGTTGTTTTACGATAATAAAGTAGAAAGAAAGAAGACATTGTGATGTTGGACAGAGATAAATAATATTTAAAAATATAGATAAAGAGGGTTCCGAATGTGTTTCGTGTTTCTAAACGCCTACTCTTATTCGGCAACACATTGCTGCATAGCCTACTTCTTTCACAAAGGTTGAAAAGTAGTAGGATAGCATTGATTTCTAAAAATCGCTCTTTAGAATAATGCAATGTAAGATTTTGCAATATGTAAGATTTTACGTCATACAGTTTTGAAAATACATATCATATTTTGCAACGTTAAGTTATATAAAAGTTGACATATGATAAAGTAAGTTCAACCGATAGTTTAAAAGCTATTTATAGTTAGCTTATCAGATCTTGTTACAAGGTAGAAAACACTTTGGTTTAAATGTTGTGAGAATATATGCTTATGCTTGGGAATGCGTTAAAGCCTGAACTGACGCAGTGGCGAGTCAACATATCCAGTTCCCTGCTCAACCGTCACACACGTGAGTCATTTCTGAGCATAATGATGACATAAGATGAAAAGTAGCATCATCATATTAATCCAAACGACACTGGGTTCCTAAAGAGGATTCTGCATGCACTGTGCTGAAACAAGATCACCACCTCTGAAAAGTGATGTTGAGGGTTTGGTGGGATATCCGTCGGATAATCAATTTGAGCTCTTGCCTGTAAGCAGACTATCGATGCAGATGTCTTCTGTCAGTAGCTCGAACGCCTAAGATTTGCATTGTTAGTGAAACATCCTACTCTGGTTAATTCCAAGGGTGTGCTTATCCACGGTGATAAAGCGCGTCAACACATGGCAAGAATGACCGATACCAAGATCAAGGAATGTGGCTGGGAGAACTACTACACCTGGCGTTTTCAGCAGATGTTGCACCAATAGACTACTGCCTCTTTTACAACAGTGACCTTGTTCTTTGCCTCTAAAACCGGTGACTTCTTTACGGGTGGATTCAAAAACTGGTTGACAAGTGACAGATTGTGGTGGAGTCCGATGGAGACTATTTTCGTGACTAACGATAATGTTCTACGTAAGTTACCGTTTCTTTCCTCACAGTGCAAAAATATGACATTACGTATGAGATAAGTAGATAATATAAGATTACATGTTCATCGTTATATAAGGCTATACAATGATTTTGTATTTTAAATACTTACATTTCTCAAGAAGTGAATTTATCTCTACGTGTTTATATTATATTCCGATACTTTATCTTTCTGTTATTGCGGGTTTCTTATTTAGTTTGTTAAAGTTTCTACTTTTTTGTATTTGGGGAAATTTAAACATACACATATTTACAATTAGCTGTGCCCGTGTGAAAAAAAATGTTGATAATGTTTCGAATCCCTAATTAAATGTTCGGTAAATTATGACGCTCTTTTCGTTATATGTTGAAGCCTAAATATAGCTCAGAGCAGATGCTGCTATAAAGAGTGGAACGTGCAAATAATATTTTTGTAACCCTATGTTATGCTTAAATTGGTACATTGTATCTATGTACTTCCTCATTGATAGAACCCAACTTTTGTAGCATTAACGATAAGCGCGAAATACATACTAGATATCTGCCCATTTGATATCTATACGAATTAGGTGGTACGAAAATGTGAAAATAATTTCCGAGAATTTAAGCAAAATTCACCCATACTGGCGATAAAAGCGATAAAATAATAAAATGTACAAATTTTGCGGAACAATTAACGATACACTCTTAAAGGTGGAATACATATATTATGAGTTTCCACTTTTCAGCCATACGCTAAAGATATGAAGTCCTGGTTCACAGGTGGATTGTGCATCAGCTATAAATTACTCATGCCATATGAGTGATGTCACACTTGTCGGTATTGCATCAACATGGGTCGTGCGAAGGATATGTCTGCTAAGAGCAGAACTATTGAATTGAAAAGTGAAGGTTTTTATTGTGACGAAGGAAACATAATGTTCTGCAAGTATTGCAATGTACGCATAAATTGGGAATGTATGGATGCCAGAGTCGAGTGACGACGCAGAACGATTTGTTTTCTAGATATAACTTAATTGTGACCGATCGAAGGACATCAATGAAAGGAAAAAGTGTTGTATTTTGTTATATGCTTAGTTTTAATGCATAAGAAGTTTGGAGCACCAGCTTAGTGTATACAGTACTATAAAGCAAACAAGTAGTTTAATGCATAGAAGTAATATTTTATATTCGGATACACCTTTCCATTGGTAGTTTTGTTACAAACACATTCCGATTATTGTTTTGAAGTGTATGCTACAAACTGTTAAATCGTCACACTTTCTTGGTACAAAATCTTCAAAACTTATTGATACAAACTTGAAAATTTTATGCAACAAAAGTTGGGCTCTACCCGTTGATGTAAAAGAAGCCACATAGGATTTGAAATTTTGCCCGAAAGAAAATTAAGTGTACCGTTTTCAATGGTGCACTAGGGCGGTTCCCTGTTCTATGCTATCTTACTCATTCTATCTCGAAATTTCGTTGGAAACCGTACCTTATGGATTGCAAATTTAAGACTGCAAATACGTGAGGCATGAGCTTTGTAGACACGTTGCGAACATTAAATGTGAATAGCCTCACTTCTTGTTCAGTGTAAGAATCATTAGGTGTGAATTCATTAATTGTATAACACCTAGAAAAAATAAACGTTGCCGTGGAAACATAATAGCTAGAACACAAAAGTGGGGATCTGGGTTCGAGTCACTCTAAATGGAACTATTAATATTCCTTTGTGTTCTGTAATATGTCATTGCTAAACCTGTGTTTCGCTTTATACTGCTTCAGTTATCACAAGTCCTACTATTAATGCTCCTACTTATAGTATACTACTATCACTAATACTGCTGCTATTACAGCTTAAATTATAGTAGTAATATGAAAGTAAGTAGTGGCAGTAGTAATAATAAACTGGTATAATCGTGTACAATGGTGTTCGTCCACAAATAGCCATATGCAAGGTAACCAAAATCTTGCGATTTTTGACATCGCATGGAAGGACGTGATCACGGATACGGAATTATGTCTCAGGTGCTGGAAAATCGATAGAGGTGGTGGCTGAGACTTTAGTGTGTCCAAGACAGCGCTTGTCGCACTGACAATAGTCATAGCTTCAATAGTGGCGAAGAAAAATTGAGGTTTCGAGAAAGTTCGTTCTGGTTTGTCTGCTTTATGACTTCAAGATGAGCTTGCACACAGCCGAAACAGATCACCGAATACGTCAAACCTTGAGGTGAAATGCTGTGAGTGAAGACAACTTCAGGTATTGATTCCAGATACTCAGGTCGACAGATTTGTTCCTGTGTGATGAACTTTGTAGTGGGCTCCAACAACCTTTGGATCACAAGGCCGTAAAGCAGGACAGCAGCCAAAAATGTGATTGATTGCCAACCGCTCCAAGTTTCCAATGGAATAGTCCGAATTCATCTTAAACTCAGTGGCAAGGCGTACAAGTCGAGCAAGTGGGTACTCTCCACACACTGTTAGTAGCCAACAAAGACCAACAAATAATACCATTTCTCCGTTCTACCACCACAACAACACATTTCCATTTAATCGAGAGCTCGCCAGTGGCATAACGTGTGGCTTTTATTAGATTCCTAAGCGTGACAGGTATTCGTTGTCGCCACGGGACCCTCTGCATCACACAACCTGACAATATATAAACAAACTAAATATAATGTTTTCAATCTGGTGGACCAGTCTCTAAGTGATGCACTACGAGCTGCTTCCAATTGGCTAATCAACCACTCACTGTAGACCTGTACTCGCAGGAGTTGGGACGTATACAATAGATACTACAGCAGAAGGAACCAGCATTAGTGAATCGCAACGGTGTAATATTTCGTGCCAATAATGCTAGGTGCGGTGGTCAGGGATACAATACAGCGAATTAGTTGGAAGTCATTGTACTCTCCGGATTTTCCGTCAACAACTGATCACTTATTCCATTAAATCGACAATAAATTTCGTCGGAAATCCTTCGCCAACGAGGCAGACGTGGAGCAGGAACTCACAACCCTTTTAGGTACCCTACCGGTGTTACATTCAGCGCATTGCGCAGCTGCAGAAATGTTGGCAAAAGCGTTGTGCGCCGATGGGATTAGTTTGAAAACTTACGACAGACAACATTTTCAGCATACCTTTCTGTTTCTAAGTAACACAACCAACAAGATTCTTTTGGTTACTTTGTAATATTTTGAAAAGTATTAAAAATATGTTTTCAAACGATTAAGGCTGACAGTAAGTATCCGTATGATTATCATAGTTTCAAGTCAGGAATGAAAGTTCATGACAAGTTTGCTATCCTATTACAAACACTGAATTAGATGAATTTATTTATAGTTGGGTCTTCAGGTTCATTTGACCATTACTTTAATTTTAAGAAGCGAACGAAAACATGCCTTGAAACATATTTTAATTCATACATTCTACGATTAAATGATCTACTTGACTACACATGTTCATTTGCATTCGTTCTATACAACAAGAACAACAACAACTAAACAATAATAATAATAACTATAATAAGGTAAGTAATGGTTTTATTATGGACAAACCAAACTCACCGTATAACAATGAATGTTCTTTTAAGTATTCTGCAGAAGAAAAGTCATAATTTCCTCATCTGTTCAGACTATGAGGTATCCAACGGTGTATAGTCCATCTCTGTCTAAGTTTCAGTTACGCAGATCTAGGAGAGGACAGTAAGACTACTAAACGATTGAAAAGGACCGATGTATTCTGGAGTTTAAGTCATACTTTTACACGCCGTTTCAAACCACAAGTTGACTCTATATGACTTGTAGTTACTGAGATCTAGGAGATGACAAATGTAGAATACCAAATAACCTGCTAGTTTTAGAGTCAAAATCATAGTTTTCCTCACTGCGTTATACGATGACTAATCCAACAGGGCATGACTTATCTCTGTGGTATGTGTAGCTACTGAGATCTACGGGGAGGTAAATTGACACTACTAAGTAAAAACGAACTCCCAGTTTTAAGGTCAAAGTCCTAGTTTTGACCACCGTTTAAGACCATAAGAAATTCAATGGTGTATTACATAGCTTTGTGGGGCTGACAAATGGAGAATACTAAGTGATTGAAAAAGGATTTGGCAGTTTTTGAAGCAGTCATATTTCCCCCCACTCCTTCAGATCACTAGAAATTCATTGGTGTATGGCAAATCACACTTGTAATTGATGAGACCTAGGAAGACAGAAAAATAAAACAGGACAAACTGTATTTCTTCTCCTATTTGCTGTTGCTATGGGGCCGCTGATAATAAAATAGGAAGGTTGTGCTTCTTTAGTAAATGTAATAGTTAAAAATGATGATGATGATTTGTGTTGTGAAAGAGAAGCCAAAATTCCAGAGGCACCCTGGGCAAGGGGAAATAGTTATGGCATGGATCCTGAAACTTAGCCAGAAACGTAACTTAATCTAAGTCATTTCCTTCCATTACATAAATATTACCATGAATACTAGACCAAAACATTGAAATGGAGTTCAACCATTTTTATTTCAACGGGATAGAATATGGTACCTCGTTATTACAAGGATAGCAAGAAACACTAGCAGCTAACTGTAGTATTAATGTACTCCTCGTCATAAATTACCGAACACAGAAAATATATTTCACAGGGCAGAAAACATTATAATGTCTAACTATGCCGTGACTTTACGAAAACAGGAATTAAACTTCATTACGGAACATGTGACGCAGACGTTGGCATAGCACTACCTACTGTACCTGTTAGCGTACTGGATCAGTACATGGAGTAAGAGGACGATTGCACAAGAGTATAGAAGAACGATAGAGAATCAAAACCATAGAATAGTGTACGAGAATTCAAGGTTTAGTCAACCACTTGCGGTGGCGTGCTATAGGGAGATTGGAGGTAGGGCTACGACATACCGATATGGCTCAATGTACGCTTAAGTGGTCCGAATGCAGTGAAATTGGCTAGCGCCTTTATGTACACATTTAAAATCGAATTCGTTGAGAACCATTTCAATGAAGTATTATTTAATCTTCATAATTGTTGCAAATATATTTGGATTTGTCGTTTTCGTTAATATGTGGTGTATATGGTGTACAGTTGCTTTTCTGTAGCAGTATTTGATGGTTTTTATTTTGTTTCCTAATGTTTATCTGTTCCCTAACAATGATGGGCAGTTCACCTATACTGATTATAAAACATTATAAATTATTATAATTATCGTAATGACAATGAGGTAAAACATATTTGATAGTTGCAGTAGATTCAATACAGCAATCCTATTCACATATTAGTAGTAGTGATGAATGTAATGTTACAGGCCTGGATATTTGATGAGATTTTCAGCCATGCATCCACCCTATGTCTACAGGGTGTTGCCATAGAACACCGACAAAACTACCATATGAGATTCCCGATATGAAAATAAAAAGACAATATAGACAATCTAGATTATACAAATGCATCGTCCCGGTGCCAGAGGATGCCAAAAGTGTGGGGAAATTAATTTTAGAACTTGATGCTTCCAATTTAGTTAACAGAAATATTGAGGTGGCAACGCGCCCTTAGAAATTTCAAACCTGTTCTACCCAAAAATGCATATTACAAAATTGAGCAAAGGATGCACAAGGGATTCCCCAAAGAAAGTAATAGAATTTGCAGATATTTTCTGGAGTAAATGTGGGTCGAAATGACCATGAATTTCCGTTTAGTACAGACGATAAACATAATTGCTGGCATCTAATTGGGAAATAATAGTTTCTTATACTAATAAAAGAAATACCGCAAATGTGTTGAATTGTACGTAATTTACTCCTGTTTGCTATGCAATCAGGTATTTTTTTTAAACATTGATCCGCAAAGGCAACCTATTTGAGGTGTCGATTGGTCGTAAACGTATTACTGGGTCTGTTTGGAAGTTAGTTTCACTCATACTCATTTCGACCCAATTTTACTGCAGAGAATTTCTGGGAATCCTCTATTACTTTTGGGAAATCCTTTGCGCATCCATTGCACAATGTTAGATAAAGCATTTTAAGTAGAGCATATTTGACAACTTTGAGACTACCCTACCACCTTGGTTTTAATGTTAATAGTATTGGAAGTATGCAGCTCTAAAGTTCATTTTATCATTTTAAGCAGCTTGGAAACGCAGCATTTGTCTCCCGTCGGATGGACTATGCTTTTCTTTCCTTGTTCATGTCAGGAAACACATCAAGTGTTTTTGTAGTTGTTATTTTGCAACACGATCAATATAAGTAATTACAAACGAAATAGTACTATATATAATTAAGCACCACAGAAGAATAAATAACGTATTTGCCGGCGTATAGGACGCACCGGCATACTTTTTATGATGATGTTCAGTGGGAAATATCATGTACGTTAAAATTCCATTAATTTCGGCACTTCTAAAGGACATTGTTACATCAACAATATTTTAGATCCTACATTCAAAAATTACACAGGAAATGTAACGGAAACAAAGGCGGGGGAATACGACACTTCAAATTCAACAGTATTGTTAATGTGTTTACACAAAATTACCGATATTCGTTTGTATTTGCCGGAGTATAGAAAACACTGGCAAATAAGACTCGAGGAAGATTTTCGAGGTGAAAAAGTTCGTCTTATACGCCGGTAAATACGGTAAACCTAGTCGAGAGCAAAAACAATAACATGGATAAATATATGCATAAAATCCAGTTGCATAGCCTCTTAATTCACAGAATATTCTAATTTTGATAAAAAATAATCATCATTAAACATCACTATATTTTTTGTTGTCACTAATATTATTTGCATTCCTTCTGAGTAGGTAAGATGTTTCATTTAAGTAAAGATCTTGACGTCACACAGTGGAGTATTTAGACCAAAATCCTGGTCAAAATTGTAAAATTTCAAATATAGGTTACAATATTAAATGTTATATCCCCAAACAGCTGATAAATTGGCCCGTCAAACGATATATATTTTCAGACAGATAAACACATCAGACGACTGCTATCGAAAGTTGAATGTTAGGTACCGGTACCGTTTCTCCCAAACGTCCATTTACGTGTAATGTTGTTTCTAAATATATTTAAGCAAAATGTTTTCTACCTTGGTGGATTATTGCGTTGACTTTAAATATTATACAAATATTATTAATGGCAAGTACGTCCGTTACACTTATAATTTATTATTATTTATGGTAAATAAAATTATATAAAAATTCTGATATACTCTTATGTAATTAAAAGAAAAAAAAATTGTTTTTGTAATAGAGTAAGGTTTTTGAAGGCTTTTTGAGGCCTGTCGGGCAATTCCTTTTCCACTGTAAGAATACTGCTTCAATGAAAACTTAATCTTAAATGAAAAATTTTACACACATTTGCTCCAATTTTCTTATTTACTTTTCTTAAATTTAATGTTTGTGATTATATTGTGGAATGGAATATGCCTTGTTACTTCGTTTGTGCAGTAAGTTCTAAAATGCAAAATCGGAGCAAATCTGCGTACTCAGCGAAACTCAAATAAAATTACAAAAAAAAAAAAACTGTCTATTTATGTAATGTTCTTCATTTGATCGTTTTTAGTTACATTTTTCACTACATGGCAGTCAAGTAGCCAGTGTACAAGGTGGTTCAGGAAATCCGTAACAGGGCCATAACTCAGTTTCTGGTGCACAGAAATCTTTGAAACAAAAAGTATTAATACCAAAGTGCATGTGCGGAATCACGTTGTGATACTTCTGATATCAGGGACGTCTGGGGAATACCTCTTAGGGGGCGAAATAGAAATTTTAAATGGCAACAGGGACTTAGTTTGCCCCATTGAGACAATCGCAAAATTTTGAAAAACTTTTGGAGGAAACAATTTTCGGAAACATATGCCGTGTGGCAGCTTGGAAACCAATTGGTGGTCAAAATTAACATGGTGTAGAAGTTTCGGGACTCTCGGATGTTTTAACTCAATTGCAAACTAAAATGAAATCTTAAATGCGATATGCGGAATCAAACGAATAAATTTTTAAATCCCTGGAATACTGTTACGTGGTGGGGGGCAACTTCAAAATTTTAAACAGAAACAATGATTGATTTTGCTTTCTTTGAAACACAAATGAAATTTTGAAGAACATTCAGAGGAAACATTTTTAAAAGTCTTCAGTTACAAGAGCCACTTGGTAAGTTAACTGTTGACCTACTAATTAACTCTTGCAATTGCCAAACGATACTAGATATTAAACAATGTTTCAACTGAAAGCTCTTCAAAATTTTATATTTGTTTCAAAGTAAGCTAAATCAACCATTGTTTCTATTTGAAATTCTGAATTATCCTCCCATAACAGTATTACAGAAACGCCGCTTTTTTAAATTTTCACCGTTTGATTCCGCATTTCCCATTTAGAATTTCATTTTAGTTTGGTACTTTTTTATTATTTCTTTGAGTTACAGCATCCAAAAATTCATGAAACCTCTCTACACCATGTTAATTTTTACCACCAATTGGTTTGCTTTCAAATGGTATGAGCTACTGAAAAGTGTTTCCTCTAAAAGCTTTTCAAAATTTAGCGATCGCTTCAATTGGAGAAAATAAACCCCTGTTGCCATTTAAAATTTAGAAGTTGCCCTCTGTAGAGGTATTCCCGAGAAGCCCCTGATCTCAAAAGCATTACCAAATGATACCACACATTCACTTCAGTATTAATATTTTTTGTTTCAAAGATTTCTGTGCACTATGAGTTGAGTTATGGCTCTGTTACAGATTTCGTGAACCCTAAAATCCAATGTTTTATTTTTTTTAAAATCGCTTCCAAGCCAATAAAAAGCCATATCCCAAATTTTAATAAGATATTTGCATAAATGAGCTAGATATAAAACATTTCATTATCCTACATGATAATAACATTGGACAACATACTGTTTTTTTAAACTGTCATTTCTCGGGAACCAGTTCATGTAGGATAAATATAAAAATACTATTTCTTTCTGTTTCTGAAGCTCTTACCAATGGCGTAATCATAAATTAAATAATTTTATTAATAAATAGCGAAGAAATGAAAACCCCATTTTTGGGTGAGAAAGTGCCTCAAAGCCCCCCCCCCCCCTTCGGATGATCGTTTTTTTTATTTCACCAACTCGATCAGCATAATGTTACTTTACATATTTCTAACAAATTTTATTAAAATCGGACCTTTCGCTCAAAACTTATATTTTTTGCCGGGATTTGTGGTCAAATGCTCGACTGTGCATCAGCCAGAAAACAAATGTTAAAAATCAGTATGACTTGAAAAGAAAAGTGACGTGGATTCTGCATAAAGAAATACAAATGATCAGTAAACAAGAAGCCTCTAGATATTTTCTAACGCCTATTGATATTCCTTCACGCTCAGAGGTATTTTAATTGGTATGATTTTTTTGCTTTATAGATGCTTAATGTTACTTTAATTAGGCTACATTCGTAGAGAACTTCCATTTACTTGTTACGTTATTGTATAGTAAATCGACAGTTAGCGAGATCATGATATTATATGTATTAACTATAAAATATTTACTTATAAAGCAGAATATTTTCAATATAATACTGTTTCGTAAGATAAGAATGTAGAAGTCCTTTCAAGTTTGAAAGCAACTGATTGTTTCAAGTATAATATTTAGTCATGTAGTACATTGAAGTTTTTTGCTTTAGTAGATTGCTATATTCAAAACTTACTGAGATAGTATATGATCCGGAACACTCTAAAGTATTGCCTTGCACATATATATAGTGCCAATAATCGTATCTTTGTCGGTGATCTTGTTTCACAAAACATTTGTAGATTATATTGTTTGTGCTGGATGTAAATTCATTATTTATATGTGGAATATACATTGAAATACAGTATATAGTTAATCCACTATATTCCTTTCCTCCTGAGTAACAAATTTCTAAGCGACCTCCACTGGTTATAAGCTTGATGTGAAATGTATTCTTTTCTGGAATTGTTCTCAGTATCGCTAGTTTTCGCGATTTTAAATTCTCTCCCAATGCGTCTGAAATAAATGAATAAAACAAATATTAATAACACTAACCACATTACTGTGAGGAAATTTCTATGAAAATATATGTTATAATTATGAGGAATTTTGTTCCAGACACAAATATTTCAACATACTTATATTGCAATATTTGTAAATGCATTAGCTATGAATACATGTGGGCTTGTAAATAAAGAATGTTAATATATTTGTTATTCGCCAGAGCAATTAGTTAAAGTTCAGGTGAACGTGACTCATCGCATGGACTCTACCCTCGGTTCATCGTACCTTCCAATTCTTGCATAATTTTTTCAATCCATCCTTTAATACCCTCTTCAAACCCATTATATTGACAGCACTATAGAAGTTGAAACATTTACCCTCAGTTCCAATTTCAACCGGGGAAAATTGCACGCAGCAAGGTTACTGATAATTTTAGGACGCTATTCACATTCGATGTTTCGTAGGACTATATTGAGTATGTTTTAAACCTATGTTTATGCAGGTTTAAAACTCTCATCTTCTCGGGTTTATGCAAAGTCGATACCAAGTTTGCAAATACCTTTCATAAATTTTGAATGTATGGCCATTAAAGGCGTGTAAGAAGTCTGTCAAAAAGTGAACCTGGGGATCATCATGAAAAACTCCAGCAACGCCAACCATTAACTCGTTTATGTCTCTCAAACAAGGCCTTTCTGATACTTTCGGAATCAAATAATTTTAGTTGATTATGGCAGAAAACATTCCGCGCGGGTCTTACAAAATATTATACGCCCTTTGTAATTTTTTTTCAGACGATCATAAAATTTTAAAACTTCATACTGTTCTTCCATACTTACTCCATCTTAACCAAGATTGCCGTTTTCAATTAGGTAAATCGTCTGCTGTTTTCAGATGCATAGAGCATCTAGCCTCAAAATTTCCAAAACCGTTTTTCCACATACATATTTGCCGCAAACAGTTGCAAAATGGAATAATCAATGGTTACTATTTGAAAAAAGAAATAATGAACACATTTTATAAACAAATTTATCTGAAGGACAACAATAATTTAATTGTAGTTTTAGTGAACGTGATATTTTAGACAAAAGGTGAAAGACTGTAAGACGGTAGTACTCGTATGACTGGAAATTTTGTCGCACAATTTACTTCACAATATTTCTAAAACTTCTAACTAGTCAAATATTGTTAGCAACTATGATAAGTTCTCACACAAATATTATGTTGTGTGACGAGTCTTCTGACAAAAGTAAATAATGATTATAAGCGAATACATTAAAAGGGTTTTTCTCCGTTATTTTAATATTTATATTAGAAAATTATTTTGATAATGATTGTAAGTGGTTTGCGGCTTGTTACATTTTACGGTATAGTGTTTTTTTTAGTGCGACCCACCCAGGAATGAAATACGACAACATCATTTACACACACGAAAATAGATAAGATATATATGTCGTTTTATGAATTGTATTGGTTTTAGCTTACAAAACACTAATTAAATTAAATTTTTCAAGTTGTCTCGCACACAACACTCTTGCACACAACCCACGACCTCCTTGATGTTGTGACCCAAAGGGTGAGAAACCCTGATCCAATGTATACATACAAGTTGGGAGCTGTACTATAAATGGTTTTGCCGAAAAAGCTTGTGTATGGCGTTACACAAAATATTTACTTCTTGGTGCGCGTAAACATGAGTTAGAGTCCGTGTGGGACTATTGAATAGAATGGTTCGGAACAGACTTTAGCCAAAAATATATGTCTCGTCGTTAGGAGCTCTGCTGTTTGTTTAAACATTTAATCGTTTGTAGCAATTACTATTGATAATGTTTAAAAATAGCTTTTGTCTTTGCGTACTGCCTTTATTTTTTTATTCATTACATGAATATTTGGAAATCAATTCAACCACAATTTTTCTCTTATTGGGAAAGTAAACGCCATTTTCAATTGGTAGAGAACGGAAATTTAACGTTCCGACTTAGCTGGAAAATTTTTTTAAAAAATGTTGGAAAATGTGAGGTTCGATCCCATACTTATGAGCATCAAAGGTACAATAACTAAGAGCCTGAAAAACTTCGGTCATTAGGATTACGGTGGACAGTATTCAATGTAGACAAGTTCTAAACCTCTAACTTCATTGCAAGTTTATGTAGGTTTTTTCTAATTCCGCAGAAGTAGAAAATGTGGAGATAACTTTGATGCTAGGCTAATTCAGCAAGTAAGTCCGTTCCGAAAATTTACCAAAGGCTACACTTTTGCGTAATATAGACATATGATGACGAATCAAAATCATTCCTGAGGCACTTGTTGGAGTAGGAAACATTATGGTTGTAGGTTCGAATCGCCTGCAAGAGACGACTTTTGATACAATAAAAATTATCAGAAGTTAAAATTTGTTATACGTTCAACTTGTCGTATTACACGAAGTGTATTGAGGATTTTACTTCCATTTTATAATGGCAATTCTTTTGGTGATGTTAGAATCGTTCAGGCTGGTTTACGTTATAATAAACGAGAATAAATAATTGTAACTTAATGTGGCAATACTTACCCTAAACTGGATTTTTTCCAAAAACTGCCATAATATGTTCATTTCATAATTCGACATGCCAAAAAGGGCAAGCATACACATGTGTTTACTTACCACACAATACATACAGACAAAATGTAATAAATATACTCAATGCTACATTTTCCTCGCCTTTGAATTTAGTAAATCATGGTTCCTGTCTTTCGTTGGCATGATACAATTTGGGAAACGCACTGGACATTTCAATACGAAAGTACGCACACATAGGTTCAAAACCTGTTCAAGCTAAAGATTTTTTTTACAAAGCGATCGTGAATAATCTAATCATCACTTCCCATATAAAACGGAGGATATTTCCGACTGCTGAATGAAGCACCTGAGTCACTATAGAGAGCAAGACGGTTTACGATTGTTGGTTGGAAAAGTCCAAATCAAGTCTCAAGGGGTTACCAGGAAAGTCAAGAACACGTCATTGATCATAAGTATCCAATTTTCATGTTATTATTCTTAGAAAGAAACACTATAGCATTTGTTAAGCACCTTTTGGGTTTAGTCACCTGAAGAGTATCGCTATCGTGCAATACTTCTAATTTGAAAACCAGCGTTCGATTCCATACCAAGCCAGTATATGTTTGGCATACACCGAAGTACTCATACAGAGATTCTTCTCTGCGTTGTGGAGAACTTACGAAGCATCACTGGTCAGAATCCGAGTAAAGAGAGTGTGTGTTGTTTAGAATAATAATAATGTAGTTTTCATGTTTCCCATTGGTCTTTCTCTGTTCCTCTATTTCTTCATGTATCATTTTCGTGTCTACGCTGCGTCTTTCTCTTTTTCTTCTATCTATCTACTTATCTTTATTTTTTCATTACATTACACACACTCTCTCTGCTTGTGCGTGTTCCACACCCAAATCCAGACCACTTTTGATGAGTCGGTGATAAAGCCAGACCCAAACATAAGTGTCCCGGTAACCCGATTTACTCGGTCTGTAAAATCTATTTAACTAGGAATATCGGTGTCGTATTTTTCGTGTTCTCGGAGTAACACCTCTTCGATCCTGGTCACCCCTGAAATAAACTCTTCAAACGCAATGAAATAATTAAAATTTCTCTTTCATCCTCCGGGTTATCGGATCTACATCGAATCACCGCGTCACAATGCTTTCGAATATTAAACATGATGACACAGTCCAAAACCTGACCATCATCCTACGACAGCCGGTGACCCGTTTCAGCTCTCCATGTTCATTCCATCTGTCCGAATTTTTATACACATTAGTTCATTAGTGTTGTGATTATTAAAACATTATATTCGCAATTTGTTGAATGTAGAGTGGCATGTTCGGAACAGGTATATTTTAATATGAGAAAAGAAAATGGCCCCTTTTTTTTTGCTATTTCAAGAGAAGAATTATTTTTATATTAATTTGGCACAAAATTCGTCTTCATCCTATAATTTTCATACAATTCAATGTGTTCCTTTTTTAACGTTTGAAATGTGCAACATGTAATGCATAAAGGAACATGCGAATTTTGTTTTTGAACATTTGCAACTTTCCATTTTGATACAGCTTGCATATTTAATCTTTCCTTTTTCTGAGAGAAATTAGCAGAAAAATTACCATCCATTCAGTTTCTTTGTATGTTCAGTTTACATTAGTAATCTGGAATGGAAAGTATGGCTGACGGTATCTACTGGGTTTGTTAGGATCAGGGATTCCGCCAGACCCAAGCCCTGTGGAGAATCTCAGCGCCATTCCTCGAGAGTATCCCCAACTTTAACTTTTTTGTCGGGGTCAAAAGTTATAAGAAACATTGTACAACTACCTACACATACAAGTTTTAACTTTACCCTCCAAACTGAAAATCCTGGCGGAATCCCTGATTTCAATGTATTCCGAACCAGTACGTTCAATAAGTCCCACCAAATTTACAACCGAAACACGAGCAAACAAAGCATGTCTGTTGTACTTTTGACATTATCCTAAATGTGTCTCAAAATTTTGCAGTTCCACTGGAAATCATTAGTATTTAATCTGACTATCAACTTTGGTCGCCATTTTAAAAGTGACTAAATTAATTCTCTATTTATTCGAGTAGCCCTGAAAAAATATATAATTACAAATGTCATTTCTATCTTGTTAGAATTGTGTGCACTGTACTTTATAATGTTATGTTCTGTTTTACTACGTTTAAATTACATATTTTTATGTATATACTCCATCTTCTTCTTCTTTTCCTTTTTCTTCTTTTCTTTCCGCTTCTCTTTTTCTCTGTCATTTCTCTGCCTCTGCCTAAAGACATCCATCGGTTTCATCTTTTCATTATGTGTGTTTGAATTTCTCCGTCCATCTATTTATGTATATTGTTTCGTCTCGCTTTCATCCTTTCATTTTATCGATACTAATACATGTCTATTTTCAAACAAAAAAAAAACGTGCTCATGGTGTTTGCTGGTTTTAGTATGGGCGAGACTAAGGAAGGAGAAAGAGAGAATCTGTTTACTCGACACGATTATGGGATAAGAAGGTGTCATTTGAGCTGCCTAGCTGCACGGCGTTAGTTGTCGCAATTTGTTTATACGACGTGTACCATGCATACTAGATATTTACGAAAAAAAATGTAACAATTTTCACGCTTAATGCTATAGGGATTTAGTCACTTTAAGCCAAGACTAGGATGATAAGGTATTTTGCAAGTTTCCCATCAAATAGTAACTCAATTTTAAAAACAATCCTTTTTTTGTTTAAGGTTTACACCTTTTTTGCTCTGTGAGGTCGTGCAGATCATCACGCTGTTGGGAAAAAACTACCTTTACGATATACTACTAGAACACGCAAAACTTAAAAACCTTTTTGTGTGACTTTTTGTTCATCTTTACGAGCATTATCAATATAATAGTATTGTTTTTACTGAAACATTGTTTAATAATAGTATTTTTAACACTGAGTTTAATCCTTTGGCATCCGAGTGTAATACTTTCACCAATAATTGCTACCGTCATGTAGGAGGTGCTATGATTGTCATTAATAATATGTAGCCCTGAGTGCTTATATATATACGCAGATTACGTAGTTGTGTTGGTGAATTACAAGGATGGGTTACATTAAGGATTGCATAATTAAGAGAACTATTCTAAAAATACTTAATATAAGGAAGCAAAAATAATTTTATTGAAAATTGGTTGCAAACGTGGAAGGGAGAAGAGTGGGCTTATCAAGAGGAGGGAATAGAGCGAGTTAAAATTTTCAATATGTAGGACGAAAATTAGCAATGGCATTGAAATGATAACAGCACATATGGTTAGGTAAATACTAGGCGACATACGAATTTCAGGGTTTTATGGGGCCAGCGGATTAGATATTCGGGAAAACGAAGATCATTCAACTCATATTTCTAGCGGTACATTTAAGCACTTTATAGTATGGTCTACAACAATAGATAATAGAAGGGATAGTAGTGGATACTCAAATACAAGTATAATTATATAAGGAACTTCTGGGAGTCCGTGTAGGTATCGCAAGTTGTGGTGCTTTGAAGGAATGGAGTGTAAATAAGGTAGAAACTATGTTTAAATGGAAGGCTATTAAATACTCCGGAATTTATATGAGGAAAGAAGACATACGTTAAAATTTTAATGTATGTATCAAAAGATAAGAGAGGATAATGAAGGACAGTGGGTAATGAAGGAGAGAAGGAGGTTATGGAGGATAGTTACGGGTCAGATGTGGGAGGGAAGCTGGATAGATAATGAGAAATTGCAGTATTTGAAGAGAGAATTGCTGTTAATGCGAAGGTGTCCCTGAAATTACATGGACAGTTGCAAGAAACTTAGGGAGAGACTAAATATATCTCGGTTTGTGAGAAGAGTGAAAGAGGGAATTACAAGAATCCGACTAAGTTGATAAAAAACAAATACGAAGAGATAAATAAGAAGGGAAAGCATTATGTTCAATATGTCATCAGAAGGACAGAGAAAGGCATCTTCTTATCTTGTGTATGAGAATGGAGGAAACCAGACGAAAGCTTCTGGAAAATTTAAGATGGTGAAATATAGAAGCAATAAAAGGGAATGGAATGATACAAGAATATTATAACAGCAGTGAGACAGTATATCACTATTGTTAGGGTATGAAAGGAATTCTATAGTAGTAGGATAAATGGTGACATTTAAAAAATACTATATTTTGTACACGTCTTTTATTATTATTATTTTGTGTTATATAAGCAATATCAGTATGTATATTCAGATATTGGAAAAAGTTGAAATTTATATTTATGTAAAGACAAGGTTTGTTTTGAGAAGGGGAATGTTAATTATGAGGTGTGGTGGGGAAGACGGTGTGTACAACAATTGGTTCGCACTACAAAAGATTAAATAAATGAGAAACATGAAGCGTGTGGTGAAATATATATATGTATCTAGGCAAAAATTGTACAAAATACACATTGTTGAAGTCAGTATTGAAATAAATTTAATTTTGAATGAGATTATAATATGCCTCATTAAGTTGACTTAAAGTTTGGAAATACTCTACTCGTTTTGAAACGGTGCAAGGAATAAAACATAGTGCCCACTAATTAGCACTGGGTAGATTGTGGCCGGTACTAATAATTAAGATTAGTTTTTCATTTATTACATGCTTTCAGACATAACAGTATATCTTGACTTCTGAATTAACTACGTATACTAATGTGGAAAAATAAACTCATGGAAATATTTTGAAAATGGTCTCTACTAAATTTCTAGCTTAGATTGATATATCACCCGTCCCTATTACTATTTAAGAAAGTCTAGCAAGATTAAAGATGGCAGAATTTTGATAGTGACAAATACGAACGTTAACTATGTTTTATGTTTTCCATTTATCTAATAGTTTTTCAATTGCATGTGTGTTTTCATACTCAATCACTTTATAAGTTCTCCTTGTTTTGAATAATAATTTTGACCACTGCATTCCTCTTATGAATGAAAACACTTTTATTGTGTTTACAGCGGTTTATGTACGTTCAATACTCCTACCCAGTATGGACGAAAAATCGCTCTGAACCATCGAAAATTTACTTCTCAGCGGTGTACTATTTCATCTGAAACCATGAGTCTCGGAAACCTTGTTAACGCCCGAAACGTCAACGATTAGGTACTTCGTCGTGCATCCTACGAGTGGTTTCTTCAAAGGCGTGCTGCAAATAAAACTTTCCCAGAGTGTGTCATAATAACTGAGAACGCTACATTAAATTGGGAAGAAATTGTTAAAATTCGCAGCACCATTTCTAGTCGTGCGAAGATCCGCACGTATCGTTCGAAAATGAGCGTCAGGAACGTTTCTCTGTAAATTTATAGATCGTCTATGTAAACAAATGTGTAATAAAAATATATTCTTCCGCAAACACAGGGTGTATCTTTAATGGTGGGTCAAACTTCAGGGGATGATGGAGAATGACAAAAGGCGTGATTTAAACGAAGAAGTTGTGATCCGAAAATGCGTCAGTGCTGAGCTATAGCCCGCCGAAAATCTACCAAAGTAGAACAAAAATGAATAGAACGAGAGAACGAAGTGTCGGAGAAAGGTCGGGTCAAAGGAACGAATGCAGTATGTGCCCTGTAGAGTCGATTCATGCACACATTGATGCGGAACACCGGAGGCGCAAGGGGGGCGCTTATGGCAGCACTGGTTGGGAGCGGAAACATGGCGTCAAACGTACCGGAATGATGGCAAATGACAGAGTAACTAATATGACAGACGGATCTCGAGTTCGTCGATGCAGCAATCCTGAGCCAGAGCCCGCCGAAACTGCGATGGAATACGACACACTAGCAAGAACTAGAGAACGAAGTGTCGGAGAAAGGTCGAGTCAAAGGAACGAATGTAGTATGTGCCCTGTAGAGTCGATTCATGCACACATCAATGTGAAACACTGGCGGCGCATGCGAAGAAACACAGCAAAGTACTGTATTACTAGCGGAGCGTTGGCCAGCAGACACCTGGCGGCTCGTTTCCGGCGTCAAGAACACGGTATACAGTATGGCTGTTGACAGGGGTGTGGAAGAATGTGGGATCGCAAAGCACATAAATCACTGAAGTGTCATAGCGCTCCTAGGAAGCAGGATCCTTGGAGCACGAAATACGTACGGCATACACGACAACGGAGTGCGTTAGAAGGTTAGGTACAACAATCGTACAGTGGGTGTGGTAATGTAGGACGACACATACTAATGCTAGACAAGACGGCACACGATACTGGTAGGACGAAAACACAATGAGCTAATGTACTTACATTCACAGCAGCTGCTCAAATTGGCGTCCCTGGGATGCGATGAAGGCTTGGCATCGCCGTAAAAGTTTTTGGTGCATCCGCTCGAAGATACCGGGGTTGGTGCGAATGATCTCACAGGCAGTGAGGATGCGTGCAAGGAGGGTTTCTTCGTTCTGGACAGGTGTGTCGTAGACGAGAGCTTTTACATAACCCCACAAGAAGAAATCAATGGGGTTCAGATCAGTGGAGCGTGCCGGCCAAGCAATCAGATCGCCCCTTCCGATCCACCTATGCGGGAGGCATCGTCAATGCACATACGCTCAGCTGCGCCAAAGTGTGCTGGGTCCCCGTCATGCTGAAAGCACATACGTGTACGAACATTAAGCGGTTCACCATCTTCTAATGCAGGGAATGTTTCACGCATTTACACTGCGTTCACTGGTGCTGTTAAGCGAGGCGGTAAGATATATGGTCCTATCAGCTAGTAACCGACGATGCCTGCCCAAATATTTACCACAAATCGCTGTTGATGTCCATACACAATGGTACCATGCGGATTTTCGGCCCACAAATGACTATCCCGGGTATTGAATACATCCTCTCGCGTGAAACAGGCCTCATCTGTGAAGAGTATGGCTTTAAGAAACTGTGGGTCTTGCAAACAGTGCTACACTAGCGTTTCACTAAACATCACACGGGGTGCGAAGTCTGTAGGATGCAGGTCTTGCACTTTCTGTGGATGATAGTTGTGTAGTTGTTCTTCACGGAGTACTCTCCACACAGTAGTGAGATCAACCCCCACTTCTTGTGCTAATGCTCTAGTGCTGCTCGACGGGAGGTCTGTCACAAGCTCAAGAACCTGTTCTTCAAGGTCGGGAGCCCTGGTTGTTCGTCGCCTGCCGCGGTCGTGACTGACTGGACGCAAGTTTCCCGTAAACGCCGAAACAGCCTCGAAAACATGGTGTACTTTGGATGGCACCTGTCTGGATACCTGGTGCGATACAATCTTGCAGCTGCACGACTGTTTCCATTCGCTCGCCCATACACAAACACTATATCTGCAAGTTCTTCCAACGTGAACGCCATTTCACTTCCGCACTACGTCCTCTCCAGACCATCAGCAAACACAACGCACAGAAACTGATCCCGAGCGACTAACCACGGAATAGTAACACGCCGTCTGCAGGTTCGGAAAACCGCCGAGTCATGTGATACAGAGGGCGTACAGCGACAGAGCCTCGTGTTGTTTACTATGTTTGTGTGCAGCAACCAACGTACGTAACGTATGATATCAACGCAAGGACAGGTGTCGAATGCCGCTTGTAACACGACGACACGTGGTTTCTGGGTTCGGCAATAGGGCTTTCAGGAAACAATGTATGGACGTTGTCATGTGGCGCATTCTACGTGCCCCAGCATCGCGACAGCGTCATACCACGCAACGTGCGGTTCTTGCAATTCACACTACGTGATCACAACTTCTTCACTTAAATCACGTCTTTTGTAATTCTCCCTTATCCCTTGAAGTTTGACCCACCATTAAAGATACAGCCTGTATATATATATATATATATATATATATATATATAGATATAGATATAGATAGATAGATAGATAGATAGATAGAAAGATAATTCACAGCCATATTCAATCCACTGCTGGATGAGGCCTCTCCTGGAGGGAGGAGGTGCTCTACTGTTCCCACGCTGACCAGATGTGTTGGGAAAAGAGAGCCGAAGCTCTCAACTGTGACCGCTACCTCTTTATTCAGGTAGCTCCCCAATTGGCCTCACGACGCTGGGTTGACGCCGCACAGGCAACACCATCTGGAGTACTGCAACAGACACCCGTCCAAGAACTGACCAAACCCAGAGCTGCTTGACTTCGGTGATCTTACGGGAACCGGTAGACCAGCTCGGCTAGGGCGTTGCCCATATATATATATATATACACATAAAGTTTCCTACAAGAAGTGCTACCGGAGTAGTTGGAGGATGTACCCCTTAAAAGTACGAAGTCAAATGGAGTCCCAACGTCATGGTGTTCCGGCCTATTTTATCTCAACAGTGCGTCAGTACCTTACAACTTGTTTGGTGAGGGGTGAATTATTCACAAGCGTCCAGTAAATTGGCTTCTTAAATCATCCTGTTTAACGACCCAGATTTTTATTTTCTGGTGACTTAAAAACCTTGCTTACCAAAACACAGTTGCATGTGCGGAATATTTGGTAACCCGTATTGTAGAAGGTTCTCACACACTACTGGAATCACCTGACATTTTTTCAAGAATGCGTCAATCGCTAGTACGTCGTTACGAGATGTGTCTACAACTTGGAGGCCAAACATTTGAGAATTTGCTGTAAACGACGTAACTAATAGTATTTCCTTAACAAAATTTCGGAGATCTAAGGTTCCTATATATAAAATGTTTCAATTTGACCACTCGTTACATACCTCCGTATTCATACCATAGATTCTCCGCATCCTCTATATATGGGTCAAATTCCACTTAGTTTTCAAGATACATTCTTTGCAGCTTCGAGTTTAAAAGTGACTCCCCCAAATGTATATACAATGAATATATCACCAGAAATCCTTAACGGGAGACATAAAGAGGGTTATTAAACATTATGATTTATTTGAAACTCAGTTACATGATTTGACATTATGTGATCTGAGCTCCTTTAATCGATGCGCACCTTTTTTTGGTCAATCTCTCCATTATGTTTGTTTATACATAACCACATTATTTTTATGTTTGTTCAGATATGTAGTTACAGTTATTATAATTCTTCCTTTGCAATATTATTTGACAAACACATTCCATATTTATCTACTCTAAGAACAAAACGAAGAGTTTCTAAATATTATCCACTTAGGGTCTAGTTACATGTTCTGAGTAATCAGGGTACATTCGTGCAGTTACCGCAATGTATTCATTTACAACACAAGCTTCTCTAACGTGTATAAAGGTTATGGAGAAGAGATGCGGAGAAACTTTGGGAGATAAATCCTGATATTAAAAAAAAAATATGTTTTTTTTATAAACATAGGTTAAATTCGCTTCGTTTTCGAGGTACAGGTTCCTCAACGTCAATTCCAAAATAAACTACTTGTAATTGTAAATACAATAATATTTTGCCATAGATGTTTAAAGATGAACTAAAATAAAATTTAGTTTTCAGCAAGTGATTTGTATCAATAAAGTGGATATTTTATTTAATAAATGATGCCATCGTGCAGTCAGTGTTAAAAACCTGGTACAGTGTATCGTTTATTTTTTTCAAAAGGCACTACGCAGTTAACTGTATTTCTGATATCATCTAGTGATGATACACAACATGTATGAAGCACATAACTCTGTGTTGCAAAAGGTATAAGTTCACCAATTATTTTGAGGATACCTTTCAATTTCTCAGCGTTTGACATTCACAGTTTGCACAACTGCGTTCTGTCCTTCACATATGTTGCTACTATCTGTAAGGGATACCACATATCCAAGAAACTAACAGAGGCCATTAAAAAAACTAAATAATATAAAAGTTTGGTAATCCTCAAGATCCGATGCCATAATTATTTAGCTCCTAATTTTCATTGTATTGATCCAAATCGCAATGCAAAAACTAAATTTCACTTTATTTCATCATTTAAGATCAATTGTTAAATATGCATTGTATTTACTCGGGCAAAGAGTTGCTTTAGGTTTCAAGTTGGAAACCGTTTATCTCTAAAAATAAAGCGGAATTTGACCCATTTTTATTTAACGTTTTTGTTGTTTCAATGACAGGACTCACTTTCCAAAGTTTTAAACCATCTTTCCTTGCACAGAAAGGTTACAGGCCGCACGGCTGAAAAACACATTTGTTTAAGATATTGCACACCGCAACGTAAATATTCCGTCAGTAATTGAACACGAACATTGAAATATAATTGAGCATCTTCTCTCTCTATTATGGAATAATTTATAGCTGAAAAGGCTCTCTTCATACCATAATCATGAAAGATAAAATAGGTCTACAAAGAATAAATCAAGCGTTTAAGTTTTATTCAGCTAATGTTTGAATAGCTACCTGGAAGTGGAGTAATATCAACTATATCTTGTATTGACCATCCATCCAAGTCCCAACTTTTGTCATTTTTTTGAAGTGGTGTATTTAAGTAGTCAACACCAATATCAGGCTCTGTAAAATTTACAAAAATGGAAATAAAATGCTATTATTCCTAATAACGAAATCTAGGCTAACTGTAAATTTGAATATAAATACATAAAATTTACCCTCCATAAATTCGTTTATAGAAAGTTTTGGTTGAACACAACTTTTAACGAGAATACCATAGGTAAAATTTCGAGGAAATTCACTAAACGGAAAGCTGAGTTAAATAATTATTACTGTTGGAATATGCTGCACAATAAAATCTAGAAAAACACTTAATACGCCAGACTTGAACAAATATATTTTAAACATCTTAGTAAAAGTAATTTTCATAACACAAACTAACGAAAAGATAAAGAACGATTAAAAATAAACATAATATAGAAAGTATTTGATTTTCGAATTATCCCACAACTGGAAAGGACGATACATGCTAAGCTTTAAAATAACAGTATCTGAATAATTTAGTAAACTGTTTTTTGCCAGGGGCGAATTTACACTTAGAGTGGGCTCCTGCTTACAGCGATAGATTTTCAGAGGCGACATTTTAAAAAAAAATATTCAGGCAATTTTAATTTGATTGTTGATAACATTTACTGTAACGGTATAAACAATTTCACAACATATGTTTGCATTGGCGTAACATCTTGAAAATTTATTTTCGCAGAATTGGAAAATATTCCCAATGAAAGGGGATGCAGATCCCTCATTTACAAATATAAATCTGATTAAATGTGGCTTAAGTCGTTTCAGACACCTAGTTGATGTATTCGAGCTCAGGTAAAGCAGTTTTGATTGCTCTTTCTTCCTAGCTACAACACGTGTATTTGTCTGCTGAAAAATTAGGAAAGTCTGGGAACGTCAGTCAATGTATCTAACCATATGGCTCGAATCTGCGTACTTTCCCAGTGCCACTGCAGACTCTGTTGCCATAACCAGTAGGCTACCGAGGCTCGGTGTATTTATGTAACATTTTGATCAATATAAGTTCCATCTGTAAAATATATCTCACCAGACACAGGATAGCAGGAGAAGAAAGCTTAACATAATTTTTCAATACTGTGTTGTCTGAGATCTAATTACTTTATGTAATAGTATGAAATATACTGGCTTATAGAATTAAATAAGATGTAACAATGTGTGAATTCCATTATTATATTATTGAAATATACTAACAAATATTAAGATTTCGCATTCGATCGTTACTTCTTTGTGTTTTACCAGCCTTTGTTCGAGCTGAGCCATTGATAATTCCTGGGGGTAAAATATTACATTTATAATTCATCTGCTCTTAGCTGTAGTGAAATTCTAAGTTGAGGTACTCTTGAATTTGGGAAAAATGTGAATCCCGAGATGAAACGATTTTGAACTACAAGATGAACATATTCAGAATAACAGTTTGCCAACAAAGAATAAAAATAAACTTATACATTGTAATATTAAACAAAAAATCTGATTTCAGTATTGATGATATATTGATAGTATTTCTCTTGAAGAAGAATATAGTAGCGTAATTAATTTAGCAACATCTGATCATTAAGGTGTTACCATATTCTGGATTTGTGACACAAATTGGCAAAATGCAAAAATAAACTTGTGCAATAGTATATTAATTGGATTCGTGAGTTTTACATAATACTGGATGAATTACATAAAAGTCGAGTATCTGCTGATACACTAGATAATTAGGTAACAAAAGAAAGTACTAAAGGTTTGGTGTGGGAGACAAGGAGTTAGTAGTGAAGAAATCGTATAATCGGGTTGTTGAAGCCAGATGAAGAACTTTTACCCAAATATAATGAGGTAGTAAGTAGATTAGGATACAGAAGTAAAACGTAAATGACAGATGAAAAAGATAGAAGGAAAGGGAATATACCTAGGTAAATTAGACAGAATGTTTAAAAAATGACCAGGCAAAAATACACCTATAAATTTTGTTTTGATAGAAACAGAACACATATCGGAATAGCACATATAGCACTACGTAGCTTAATGGTCTAATGCGTGAAAAGACGAGTTAGAGTAGAATCTGAGGGCGTCCGTTCTAGTCCCTCATGTTACCATTATTATTGTTTTTTCTTTGTGCACTCCGATTTGAAATACAACTGGTGTAAAATGTCGGTTTACATAAACAATTTAAATTGTATTTCAAAACTCGGATAAAATTACTAATACATACAAGTACGTTTTCCTACCAATTTTAACACTAGAAACTGCATAAGTGATGGAGGGAATCCAACAAACATGTAAGTTAACATGACCAACCGTCCAGTTCAATCCTTAGCCGCCGATGAGACAAGTAAGCGGAAGATGAGAAACTGCTGCCGTTATGTTAACTATTTATTATTTACTACTTTATTATTAATATTATTATTATTATTATTATTATTATTATTATTATTATTATTATTATTATTATTATTATTATTATTATTATTATTATTATTGTTCTCGCATCAATTTAAGTAAATACGAAAAGGTGTACTGTTTGACCTGTCTATCTAGATCTACATCTCAGTAGCTCAAAGTCCGACAAAGATATACTATGTACCAAGGGATATCAATTGTCAAGAAATTGAGAGTGTTGGGGAGCTCATAATTGCAAAATATTTTAATAATTTCTGGAAGGAATATTTGCAGGTTATAAAGATGATACTAATAGCGCAAAGAGTAATGTTTAATGTATCTAAGTATTTGATATACTGAGTTTTATTAACATTTTTAAATTGAAGGGGATAAAGCGTAGACGTTAGAACTGCGATATTGCTATGAGAAAAAATATTCGTATTTCGCATTGGATTGTTAATACTTGGTATTGTTATTCGATGTTAGCGTAGTGAAAGGGTTACAATTCTACTTGTAGTATGGTATATGTGCCGTGTGCTGAATACAATAAACAAACAGTTACCCTCTTAAGATTAAAAAATAGTTTAGGCCACCGTTCGAAAATGGGTTTTAATCTAAGATGAGTTTGCATTAAGTTCGACACTGTATATGAGTATTTATATTATTTTTGTCATAGTTTATAAGTATGGATGAATGGTCTAAATCTTATGCATTAAAGTAAAGTCCAGTAAGGCTGTAAGTGTTGCAAAATTCAAAGGTGAAGCTGAAACATTTGTCCGTGCTTCCTCACCATGTTCTAACATTAATTTCGTCTAGTTCTGTACTTAACTCGAAGCAAAGTTAAAGAAATCAAGGTATATAAATAATGAGAGATATTTAGATTGCGATTTATGTGATGTTATGACGACGGTTCACGGAAGACAAAATGTTTACTAGGTTACTTAACCCCTTCAAATGTTACCTGACGCCATATAAACTTTAATTAAGCTTATAACAAAGCATTTGATATTAAAATACACCTGCAAATCTGTCGTTGTGCATTAACGGAACTTAGGAAACTTCTAATACAAAGTTAATTACTTGAAAGCAACTAGTTTACTTATCGCTAAAACCAATAAATCTCATGTTATAAGTGAGGTATCGATCCTTAAAGTGACTACGGAAACGAATAAGTGTAAATGTTGTTTTTTTTAATTAGGCAGAGGCGTTATAGTTAGCTTCTGTGTCTAACGAAACCCGGAATCAACCTAGTTATGGAAGACTGAGTAAAATCAGTAAATTGTTCGCATAAGAGATTGACAAATGAAACATTAACTGGTTATCTATATGTCGCAATTTTCTTTGATTAATAGAAATAGCAGTGTGTTATCGTAGAAGGACTCATTTTGTTTATAAAAGTTTCCACGCACGAATTTATTTTTAAATTTCTTAATTGATCCGTTTACATGAACAATATTTTAAATATTCTGTTGCCAGTAGAGATATAATGGCGGAGCAACGTTTCATTATGGATTGATAATAACTAGTGGTAATATCTTTAGATTTGCTTAAGTGACGACAGTTCTTTGAACGTTGTAGAAATAATGTTGAGAGAAAATGTTGTAAGATAAAGCAATATTGGCTTTATTGTCCGATTGTCTCCTGACTTTTATAATTACCTTTGATTACAATTTTCTTTGTGTGAGCTATTACATTCTGCATGGCGTACCACATTGGTTTAACAACTTATAAGAGTCAAGCTTTCTCTATAAGTAATAGTTGTGCTGTTAGTCGTAATAATGAAGGGTTCCAAGTGCAATTTGAGTAAATTCTTCTATTCTCAAGTACCTACCAGTCTTCAGAGATTTCAATACCTCTTTCGAATGTACTGTTAAAATAGTTAACTTTACATAAAATCTAGTTCATTAGATACAATACTTTGCTTTGCCCTGAATTGAATAGAGAGCATAAGCTACTCCCACCACTTACAAGTGTGAGCGGTATCCACCAGGTGTATAACACTTTCCAAATTGAAACAATACTTTTGTTGTTTTGGGAATACTTCTAGGAATTAAAATGTGGACTTCTATTCAAATAAGAATTGGTTCAATTTAATATGATTGTATGTCAGATCTATGTACTAAACTGAATGATCTAAAAGCGGGATTACTATGCACAAGACTGAGATTTGAACCACTTACTTCTTTAACGTTAAAAGTAACGTAAGTTCTTACTTACTATAATAAAGCACGTCGTGGACAAAACTATGTTAGTCTGTTTTCTTTTGATATGTTACGGGAACAAAAAACATCAGCTACCTTAAATACATATACCGGAGACCACCATATGAACATCAGCTCTTTGACAATGCAGAAACTAATACTCGCACTATAACATAATACGCCAATGCATAACTTTAATAGCTGCCATTGATCTTCAAGACGGGGCATAACCTATTACATAAAAGATCTTGTTGAGATGCTGTGTTGCCTATTATTGCTGCATGACAATACTTTTGCAGATAGCCGAGTGGTTAAATTTTCAAACCAACGGGGAGCATTTTTATGTGGATTGTGCGTCCCTTACCCTTGATATTAGTAAGTAAGTAAGTAAGTCAAGTATATATAAGTAAGTAAGTAACGTCAATTGAATTTCACTACGAAAAATTGTTCAAAGTCTTATTCTTAACATCAAAGTAATTACGAATTCATGATATAGCATATATTGTTCTGTTGTTTTTCAATTTAAAATCGTTGGATGAAATAATTTACACATAGCTGTGATTTGGAACGATAGGAAGTGTGTTTATTTCAAATGATACCAAAACTCAGTTTAGGACTTCTGAGCACATATTAGGTATTGCAAATTCAGCGACATATACAAAGAAGGCACTTTGGTTTTGTCTATAATAAAGCCAATACTGTGCTTAATAATACTAATAATAATAATATTAATAATAATAATAATATTATTAATAATAATAATAATAATAATAATAATAATAATATCTTAATGCTATATTTGGCAATGCATTTCACCCTGTTCTGTAAGTAGGAGAGAGAATAGCAAATTGAAATTCCTGACCTTAACCAAGCCGCACACTAAGCGCACACATCCATGCTTTCACGTGGAGCACCACACACGATGCGACTTTCTCACAGCGACAACGATTTCGTGCAGAGTAAATAGCAATGTCTGCGATTCCGAAGGGGACATGAGGGAGTGCCAAAGTCGCTTTCGATGTATTCTTATGGATAATTGCCACGATCAAATTCATTTTTCACACCGTTTGACCTAGATATATGAAATTTGGCATAAAGGTGTATTGTCACGAGTTTACGAAAATATTACAACATTTAAAAAAAAACATCTTGGACCCGAAACCCATTTTCCATACCGTTCGAGCCAGACAAACGAAATTTGCTATGAAGGTGTACCGGCACGAGTCCTTCACGACAATATAAGAAAACGTGAAAAAAATCGTTATTTATAATCCAAAATGTCTACCAAAAAACATTTTTCAAACCACTAAAGCTAGAGAAACGAAATTCGGTATGAAGGTGTACATAATATTGCACTAGTAGGTTACAATAAATAAGGATAAACCTACCCTGTATGGCCGCAGCCGAACCGTGGGAAGGCAGATCGGCGCCATAGGCGTGTATTTCGACAGATAATCTGGTTACGGTAAAGGAGGCGCAGTCCCCACGGGATTCAGGAGGCAGCGCCCCCAGTGAGACAAAGCAAGTTATACGTTTAAAACAAGAAGCAAACACACAGTTCTTTGGTACATTAAATCGATATACAAAGAATGCAAAGTACTTTGAAAGAAACATAATTAGAGAAATACTTTTAAGTCAGATGAGATCGTCATATATATATATATATATATATGTGTGTGTGTGTGTGTGTGTTAATACTACTACCATTCAACTTTTCGCTAATGTCCAGAAACACATACTGAGTTATGTCTGTACTCAGAAAGGGACTGGATTTAATCAAGCCGAGTCAAATCGAAGCTTGGTTAGTGTCGCGTCAACCACATTGTCATTTGCTGTTGAGTTTCTCTTCATAATAAGCACGACCCATTTATATTGATCTCTTTACACAGTAGGTACAAGAAAATATTTTAAATATCCTTTAATTTCTGATTCCCGCAAGAGATAGGAAATGGATGAAATAATTTTTAATTGTTTGCGATTTATGCTGCACACATTCATTGTCCAATGCAGTGTGTCAGTTGTGAGTGTGTTAACACTTCTTGCGTCGGCATTTCTAATCGAAGTATTTGAATTACTTAAAATATAGTTCGAAGAAAGGTGATAATCTGACAATGAAATATTTCTGAGATAATCTGTCTTATACGAATATAGTAGATAGAAAATAAATAACTGTTTGCAATTGCAATATATCAAGATGACTAATAACGTATTTAGATGCTGGTTCGGGGCAGGATTTCCCCCAGAATTTTACGTTTGGGGGAAATTAAATTGTCAAGTGGGATGTAAGAAAAATCTATATTAAATTTTGTTCATGTAATAAGAAGTTCGTAATATATTACGATTTTTTTACAAATGATTTCTGGCAAAAAGGAACCTAGCAATATTACATATTTACATTGTATTAGGAAACTAAAATTGAGAATAATAGTTTATGTTTCTATGAAAAATTCCGGTGAATCATAAACTTTTAATTTTTATAAGATGCATTTACATGAATCACTAAAAATTAAGGATAATTGCATACAGCAGAGGTATCAGTACTTTAAGGAAACTAGTACTGAGCTGTAGTACATGAATTACTTTCAAGAAATAAAATTTACATATAAACATTCATATTATAATTTACAGAGAAAGGGTAATGATATCCCCTGTGCGAGATGCACGCGCTATGAATGGCGCATGGGAAATAAGGAAGTAGCGCTCCACATTTTCTTGACGTGCGGTAAGAATTGAGGTGGGGTGGTCAGTCCCACCCTTGACCTGGTACTCAATCTGATAAGAGGGTGAGTAAACTTCGGAACGCCAGGCATGAGAACACTACGAGAAAAATATCCATTGTTCTGGTCCACATTTGAACCAGGTCCGTCCGATTAGTAGTCAGATGCGCTACGACTAATCGCAAAGACTATTCACTGACTAATATTTAAGGTCAACTTCAATCACGGAGACTGTAAGAGATAATATTGCTAGGAACCCTGACCGAAGGGTACAGATTTTGGTAGCAGTGGTGCTCCTACCTTCCTTGCGTTATCAAATTAAATGTTAGTTTTCCTGAATCCATTTTTAACATGTGGAATTCTTCATACCACTGCTATTACTGGAAATGGTTGTCTCATATAGTGTACTTCTAAGTACCAAACCAAACCTCCCCTATAAAGCGATCTTGGTTAAAGCTGAATTTTTAGTAGAATATGGACACACTTAAAGCAAAAATCTCCATAACCTGCCAGATCAGAACCACGCCTTGGACGACATGGAGGTTGGACAACAAGAAAACAATGGAGAGAGAAGCGAAATAGCAAAATTGAACCTACCGGGGAGTATGCACCAAGCCAGAATGGACGAAACAGGTGCCTCTAGGATAAAAGTTGAGGTGCCCAGAGACAATGCTTCAGAACACTGCGCAAGACAAAGTCTTCCTGCCCTGCAATACGAGTTAAACATTAGGAAAGGAATACGAGATGGTAGATCCTTAAAAAGGTTCCAGAAACCTGATTTTAATTTAATTTTGCTCGATTCACCAAAGCACCAGCCAGTTTCGAAGATAGCATCACAACTATTTTGCGGAGAGGAGAACTAAGTATCAATGATGATTTTACGAACATTACAGACAGTTAGTATCGAGATTGGAAGAAGAGTGGGAATTCACTTTGGTAGAGAAAAAGTCCCGGTTAATTTCAGAGACCACAAAGAAAGTGGTCCGATTTACCAATTGGGTTTCGTGCTGGACTTTCTGAAGACAAAGCTAAAAGCAACCAACAAAACTTAAAAAGCGAAACGCCTTACCAAAAAGCTAAGATAACAAGCAAACACCGCCAGCCAGACGTCCAGAAATGACATCATACTGTTTTGTTGGAAATTTTAATCAAACACATTAAGTAAAAATTTAACATAAATACACCGATCCTTTTTGAGATCAACTAAATATTCCGAAAAGTGAAAACTGCATTTCACCCAAACAAAACCTGATAATAAATTATTTTTCTAACCATAACTCCCACAAGTTGCATAGATAAAGAAAGAAGATGATCAACAACCAAGAAAATCCAAATGCATGAATCCCTCATAACTTGACAAAAAAGAATTTAACTACGCACGAGATAGAAGTCTTAGACAAGAAACGTTCGTTCTCCCCACACGTAAACCGAATACTTTGGTTCTCATAAAGACCGTATTTTTTTGGCGGAACCTGTAAAGCCATTGGCAGAGGGAGAACATTAAACAGGCCTGTCATTTCAGCTTTCCGTAAGGGAGAGGGGATAAAAATGTGCTGAAGCATATGTATATATATGCATATATAAGCAACCGTGAAAAATTTGATGCAGATGGATCCTTTGATGTGCACATGAGACCCTACAATATATTTAAGAGTTAAACCATCAATTATGCTAATACAGTTCTCGCCAACATCTAAGAGAGGTGCGTGACGGGCTTAAGACAACTGTTATGATGGGCCCAAGTCACGACCAGAAACTGGTTTACCGCCGGGCAAATCCATAGTCTTGACATGCAACAGTTTAACAAATTTTTAATACTTAACACATTTTATCATGATATTATTACGTACTCAATCAGAGTTCTGGAGAAAATCATAAAAGTTATAAGAATTTATTTAAAATAAATATACAGCCCAGTTTGTAAAGCTAAATCTCAACACCTATTCAAATGTTCTTTCCTCCTCTATCTTGCTTCATTTTTTACTTTCTCTCTCCCTTTGCCTTTCTCTGCCGTTCATCATTTTTGCTAGATTTGTCAGGGGGATCCGAGGGATCTTTTCTAGTGTAAAAGGAATTCATCCGTCATTGTTGATTCCGAATATCCGCCAACCTGGGATAGGATCTGTGTATCTATACCCAACGCAAACAGTTAGTACGCATGTTGAAACTTACCAGCAACCACTAGTATTAGGAACTCCATTCGTAATTTATAGTAAATAGAACATTGGGTTTATATATCGACTACCAATGTTTAAGGCAATGGTTTATTTTCTCTTGCGGGGTGTACTTTATAATTTGGGGGATTGGGGTATTAGAGGGTGTAGAGAAAATGCTGGTCGGGTGGGGGGTCGAACTCTTCACAAAGCTATGGGCTGCAGAAAAGCTGGTGGAGGGTGATCTAAGCTCTCTCAGAAAGTTCAATCAGCCCATCACCAGAGATATTTCAGCCACAAGTTCTTATAAGTGTAGAAAACTTCAAAAACACTGCATGTCGCAGTTTTTAATATGAAAGTTATCTGTTCTGTTTATAATCCTAAATTATATAAAGATGCTGAATTTATAGTATGTTTTCATCTTCTTCTAACACACACCCCTCAACAAATGCTTCTCGACAGAAGTTATGACGATAGGCAAGGCCGGGTACAATTACTCTTCTCGAAAGAGAGCGGATCCATTTCACAGATCAAATGGTTTGTAGCAGAAGAAAATGAGATTTTAATTCAGCCTAACAGAATATAAAAAAAGGAAATAAAAAAATGGTCTCTTTGGTTTTACATTGATGTAATAGAGTCGGATGGAGATAAGATCTAAATGTCTACAAATCGTTTGCGTATTCCTTCTCAAAATGGACTCAATGACAAATAAGTTTAAAGCAAGGTTTAGAGACTCAGAATTTCCAATAAAGTGTAGATAATTTTGCAATCTTTCGTTCGAATGATCTACTTAATTTCTTGCTCATTACTCGGGTCCTTTTTTCCGTTGATTGAGTTTCACTTTCCAAAGCTGAAGTAATACCCATTTACCACTCGAAACTAGAATATACATACCGAAAACCAGAACGAAAAATTAGACTTTGTAGTCTGGCAACGTAAAATTATAACTACCGTACATGTAATTTTTAATTAATATTCTACTAAATTATGCGAAAACAAGTTACATGTATAAATTTTAAAACTACAGTATATCACTCACCTGTTTCGTATCAACTGTTCTTTATTTTAAATGAGGTTCAATGTTCTGTGTTAGGTGCATCACTCTTTGTCAGCAACTTATCGGAATTACTCCTCACTTTAACTTTACTTTGCCAAAGTTGCGCCCCCTTTTTTATAGCCAGACTCTGCGGGTTATTGTTCCCCTTGATGCCGATTTGCATCAAACCCACAGGGGGCTGCGTCTCCATAGGGGAACTTTGCCCCATTTATGGTGACCTACTCGTGACGGTACGTCTTCATACGAAATTGCGTTTCTTTAGCTCCAGTGATTTGAAAAATGTGTTTTGGTGCGGCCATTTTGGATTAAAGATGGCGATTTTTCTAACGTTGTCTTATATTGTTCTGACTTACCCGTGATGGTACACCTGCATAAAAATTATTTTCCTAGCTCGAATGGTCTAGAAAGTGGGTTTTGGGGCTTCCATTTTGAATCCAATATGGCGACTTTTTCAACATTAATTACTAGTGATCATGTACCTTCATAGCAAATTTCGTGTCTCTAGCTCAAGCGGTAGGGAACATGAATATCTTAGGCCCGCCATTTTGAATTCGAAATGGTGACATTTTCAACATTTTATAATATTTTCGTAACCTGCTAGCAATGTCGTTCCTTCATGCCAAATTTCATTTCAGTAGCCCCAGCCCATTTAGGCTGTGTAGTCTATACAATAATGGGTTTTGTAGCCATTTTGGAGTAAAGATGGCAACTTTTTCAATGTCGAATTTTGTACTTTACCTACTTTTGGCATACAGCTTAATGCTAAATTTAGTGTTTCTAGCTCCAGTAGTTTGGCCTGGGAATTTAGGTGATTAATGAATGAATGAGTGAGTGATCATTAGGTTATTGTTATATGGATTGGACGAAAAATTCTTTGAACTAAATGTTCTTTGGATGAAAAATCTGTTGGACCAAAAAGTCGTTTGGACGAAATGCCTTGTGGACGAAAAATACATTGGATCAAAAGTCGATTGGACGAAATGTCTTGCGGACGAAAAATCTGTTGGACTAAATGTCGATTGGACGAAATGTGGACGAAAAAGTTAATGGACGAAATGTCTATCATCTAAATGTCCCTGGACTAAATGTTGTATGGACAAAATGTCTTTGGACGAAACGTCACCCGGCCTAAGTCAAACAACCTTTCAATAAATAAACTAAGTTGCGAAACACATTGTTTGTATTTTGTTTAAAAGGGTACCAGGTAATAGGATGATTCCCGACAATAGCGCCTGCTGTTGAAAAATACTACAGTAACCTAGAAAACGTTCTGAAACCAAATCAAGGATAAGCTCCTTTGGATTAGTTTGCATTTGATATCACCATATGTATACTAGTGCTCCATCTAAAATAAAATTAAACCATTTCATCCAACATGAAGATCATCATCAAACGATTGTTTCACATTGCCCTATCTTGTGTCTAGACTTTGTTCTATTGCTTCCTTCAGTAGTCTAGTGCATCTATTTTTCACGAATGTAAAAAAAAGTTTATTTCTCTTGTTCATTGGCTAATTTAAAATTTCACCAAATACCATTTCTTGAACTTCGTTAATTGTCTCCTCTTCAAATGTACTGGGACTCTTTTTTTGCATCAGATTGTTTTTCTTTTCCTTTTTTCTTCTTGGACTTAACACCTTTGTTCCGGTCGCTCTGTATATTTTTCAACATCTTGGCCTTAGCGTGTTTCTTCTAGACTTCCACAGTCTGGATCATAAAACATCAACAGCTTGGATACCAATCCCCTTGAAGATTTCACCTGCCTTGAGTCACTTATTCCCTTACACGCACTCCTAGTTCTTTTGGTACTTTCCCCAGTCACTCTTTTCTTGCTCTGCTTCTGCTTCTGCCTTTTCTTCAAAACTTTCTCAGTCATCTCATTTAGATTACCTTCATTTGCCTGATCAGTCATGTTCCAGTTCATAACATTCTTTTTCGGTTCAATAAATGTTTAGTATAATTTTTGTGACGTCAGCAAATTCTTGTAAATCCGAACCTGACTATAATTATTTGCTTCCCTTCATTGGTTTGTTTATATAGATGAAATTATATTGACATTTCCTATTTCCACATTATTAGCAGCCTGTTCTAGTCTCTTGGTGCAACACCAGATGGCTCAGTGATTTATTTCTACATTTTCTGTATTACGTGCTATATACTGGATATTTCCCCACCAAATGCATTTAGATTCCCACAAAGAGATCAGTGCCTAATACTATTGTTTAATTTGTATCTGCCGACCAAGCTGTATGTAGGCTCAGATCAATGTACTCTTTTTATGTTTCCACTCCTATGGAACGGTTATTTGGGTTCCCAATATAACCATTACCTAATAGTGTTTCTTTTTTTTTCAAAGCGCAACAAAATATTTGCAGCTTGCATGACTGTCAGATTAGGTGTAGACATTAGGTTTGATTTGAATGCAATATCTGAGTCCCTAAATGAACTGTTATAATAAGGTATTGTTATTTATTAAGCCCAAATTAATGATAGCCTACTGCCTAACGTTTTCAGTTTAGCCAGAAGGTCTATTGTAGGTTGTCAAAATCCTTGCTGTGACCTATAAAACTCGTACCGTTTCGCTAACAGATTATGTTCAGTCAAATCATTTATAAACCAACTTTTCAGTATGTATATTTCCAGCTTGATCCAAGACCAGCGAAATATATTTATCTTTAAGCTTCCTAATGCCTTGAGTAGTTCCATCACACACTCAACTCTAATCTGCTTTCACTAATTTTGTTCTAGATTCGTGTTCCGTACTTAATTTTACAATTCTTGCATTTACTGAATTTCAATCAATGTATAATGGTGGTGACCGAACTATTTATTTACTAGAGCCGTTAAATAACTATCTGGACCCTAAACACAACTGCACCACTTATTATCGAAATACAATAAGATATTTACGCAAATATTCTGATAGTGTTCCAATAAAACGCAATGCCTAACTGTACTACAATGATAAAACTTTTCTTAGCAGGCATCTGTACTCAAATGCTCTCTCTATTCATTCTCATACGTCATATATGACTAACAATACAAAAATGTCACAAATGACAAGCTTGAGAATTTTGAATATATATCGTATTTGCATAAAATATTAATCTGGAAATATTTTCCATAAGTTCCTTCCAATTCTCTCTTTAACTACACACAACTACATTTGCTTGAAGTTACAATTATCTTTGAGCCACTCCACTAATTTAATATTCATGAAGATAATTCATATTCGCATATTCGAAACACCTAAACTTTTTCACAACCTAAGTTTGCGGTGACACTATCGCAATAGCTCTAACTCCGAAAGGGATATGCTATCCCGACTTGCAACGTTAATTCTTCATGACTACATAATTTTGATTAGCTAAACCAGACTTTTGGTAGTTTTCTGCACGTACTTAGTATGAATAAAGTGCATTAAACAAATAAAGTAGCTAAATATATGTGTATATATTGATGTAAACAATGGACAAAATTGTGACAAAATTTATGAGATTGCAACATTTAGCTACTTAGTAAGATGGTTTCTTGATCCGCGCAAATATATAATCCACTGTTCTTTATACAAATGCATCAAAACATGGTCAAAATATAATGGTTGTATTGTGTGATTCCTTCTTGCAAGGTACTTGCTGCAATTGATTCCACGATATTTCTTTGATGTAACACCATAAATTACATACGTACATTTACGTTAGCACTCGACATGTTAAATTCGTTGCTTGAAACTGCTCAAATTTGAAATATGAATTTAAAGTTTCATTATACGTCAATAAGAAATCAAGAACTGAAAGCCAGTGAATTGGTCTACTTAAAATAGTTTAACATTATTTACGGTTGTATTGGCCACTGAGAACTTTTTCTGCACAACATATGGCGATAATGTAACCTCAAATAGTTTTATGAATGCCCCCTTTTCTATATTTTCACTAGAAGTATAAAAAATTGAATGATTGGAACCGAAATTTTGTTAAAGTGCGTCGTCGATGATTACTGATGTTTGTCGAAGATTTGGCAATATAGTTGAACGGATTTTCATCGATTCTTGAATATAATTTTTGAAATTTTTGTATGTCAAGGTTAGATACGTGAGGTACTTAGGGTGTCAAAGAGTTTAGATAATATTCTTTTTTCAGTATAATACTTTTTTATTTTACCTGTTTGCGTTCATGAATCTCATCAATAATTGTCTAAACCTCATGATTTTCCTTTTCCCAAATTCACTCAAGTTTAGCAATTCTAATACTTTCTTATGTTTCTTTGGATTTCTTGCATGCTTCTCGAAGGGCTTATTTCGTTACTAACAATGTATGTCTACTGCATTTTCTCTCTCCGTCCTACTCTATATGCATCCAGTTAACCCTTAAGCACAGCTAAAATGTAGGACAAAAATACGTAGAATATAACTTTATCAGAAATTTTGTCTTACAGGTTAATTGTCCTTTCCCCCATTCATCACACACTTTTCACAATAGACAAGGTTCTTCTCTGTACAAATAATTCTAACATGTTACATGATGACTGCGGTTTAAGGTCTCTTTGACGAGGGCATATTTCACATCGACCAGAATCTCTCTATTATTTCTTCGTTTTGGGTTAATCTTCAACACTACTGATGCGCTTCATTGCTGCTTTTAGATGAAGATGCAATGCATGTAGAGACAACCGAGATGCAATGTGAGTCCTGCAAACCTGCAAACCAGCTCATTGAGAAACATTCTTCTTGTTAGTGGCTTCCCCACTCCAATATTGTTTTTGTAAATAACCAGGGTGTTTATGGGTACAACATTTAGCATAACAAAATATGCTCCACAGTTTATGATCCACAAAGTTTATATTCCAAAACATCAATGCCTCCTTTTGGAAATCATAATCAGTTATCATAACAGGCTTCTTTTACACTTCTGTGTCTCTATCAATTTTATTGGTGTGGTCATATTCTTGGAAACACGAAGAGGCTTGAATATTTCTTCCTTCCTCTTTTTGCCTGTAGTTCCTGTGGAAGTTCTCCCTTGTGGAGACGAATTGTACCCGTACAAGTTAGCTTGTAATCCTTTAACAAATCCTTAGCCAAAGGCATACTCTTAAACCACTTTTCACAAAATATGTTTTGACCTATACCACTTATAGGGGCAACTAACCTTTTCACATCAACTGATGCGTTAGATACACCGTATGGCCCCTCTGCATACATGTCCATATTACAAGTGTAAAACCAGCATGCGTCTATAAGGCCAAATATCTTAATCCCATATTTTGGGTGCTATCTTTGGATATTTTGTCGAATGTACACTTTCCACTATATGTTTCTATCTTTTCATCCACAGTGACATAATCTGAAAGTTTTTTTTAATCTTTCAAAAGACTTTTCTTATTGGGACCTGTTTATCTACTTTTCTCCTCTCATCGTGAGTGTTAATATGATATTATGAAATCTGATACATCTTAGCAAGAAGTGAACCCTTTTTATTCCCATGGTTTCAGGAAACAGATAAATTTCACTACCATCTGTATTCCACAGTTTTATAGTGTTCAGATTATTGGAGTTCATAACATCAGCGAAATAATGTAGTCCAAATAAGGCATTTAATTCGCCACTATTTATGAGACTTTAATCACGATACGCACATAGTTTCCGCTAATAGAATGTATGCAGATATTAGTGCAGGTAACAATGTTATAATACTATCATCTATCATGTCCCTTGATCTAAAAGTTTGTGGTGGAGATTGCTTATTCCAATTTAATATTTTTTTCCCTTGTACATAACAATTCTTTGTGATAGTGGCGACTCACCTTCTCTCTCTCTTTCACCATCACTTTCAAACTTTTGTTCAGTATCTGTATTATGTTCACTTTCATTTAGTATATCTTCTTCGTCACTTGAGCCATAGGAATAATTTCATCACTTTCAACACAATCACAAAGGTCTCTTATTCTCTCTTCCTCCCACGGAAAACTGTCCATATAAACACTACCTTCGTACTAATATTTGGAAAGTTCTACAGAAACACATTTACTTAATTAACAACCATTATTAGTAAACATAAACTTTTGCAATACATAGGTTGAAAACCTAAGCAGAAAATTTCTCGAAGACAAACAGACTCGCGGGGTAAATTTCACTCCAGCGAATACTTTATGATGCGTCTACCTCAAACACTCAAAGGAAACTAACTGACTGCTGGGTGAATGTAATGAGAATTTATAGCAAGAAAGGTAGCTAGAATTAGAAGCCTCTACATATATTTTCCCTTTCTGGCAGAGCAATGAAACGTTCGGGGCTGGGTTTTACCCCAGCGCGTCTGTTTGAAAGTTAAGAGTAAATAAAACTTACACATAAAAAATGTATTAAAATTAACCGATAACAACCTGATTGAAATACTATATTATGCTTTATACTAGAAAGCCAATCAATGGACTCATTTAATAACAAGAGTTTTTTAGCTTCTTGGTTTATTTGATGGTACAAATTGAGTCACCGACTTGAATTTAAAATATTTTAAATAACTGAACACAATATAGATACTAACAAAAAGACTAGCGTGATTATTTGATATTACTTCAATTTGAATATTCGATGTTTCACAACTGTCTACTAAAATTCATATAATGTGTTTTTTCAGGAGAAGTAACCATGGATTCAGTAGAGATATATTTATTTCACTCCACCAATATTACATAAGAGCCAATGCTATGTACTTCAAAAATCAAATAACTTCTTTTATCAAAAACGGTTCTGTATTATCCTGCATCTGATTTCCTTGGAATTGACGTTTTTCCTGTTCTTGTTTTCCATCGTTAGCTATCAAATCATGACATGGCTTGAATTCAAGTCCGGAATTTTATTTGACAATTTCGGTTCCACCTAATCACTCTATTTGCTTATCTTGTAATTCCAAATGTTACTGCCACTTAACTACACGCGTAATATTAGCTACAATATTCTGTCATTGAAGTGTCGCCGCAACAACCGATTTGTCTTACATATTGGATATTCCTTAGACCTAGAATTCCAGAAATATTCCTCAATTAACATCTTCATATAGAGGGGAGTGACTTGGCATTGTATATTAGCAATGATTGATTGGTCCAGCTCAGGACAGAGGAATATCAAATATACAAATAAGTCGGTTGTTGGAATGATAATTTAATAATAGACATGCAAGTGGGGGCCCTGATTCGATTATCGGTCGCTGCAATGAGTGGCGTATCGCTGCATTTCCACATGTTACTATGGCCATTTGTGTAAAAAAAACCGGTTTAGTATTGTTTTCAATTGGATTGTACTGGTATATTAACATGAGCCTGTCTATTTACAAATTTATTTATTTATAAATATGCGTAATATTTTTGTGTATCTAGTTTCTTGTTAAATGTAAAATTATGAGCAACTGTTCATGCCCAACTATTAATTTATGTTGACAGAATCGTGTTTTCTATATATGAAGTGTATATTGTAGTTACTGTTGTTTGACAATAACACATGATAAAAATTAAAATACAGTTTATTAAGTTAGGGCCCGGATACCCATGCGCTTAATTTTTATCATAATTATGTGTTCAAAAATGTAAAACAATGTGTTCTTAAAGTATATGTTCAATATGAACAAAAAGTCACAATCAACATTTAAAACCTATATTAATTATACAAAATAATAAACTACGTACTGCAATTAGTCCTATACGAAAGGCAATGCCATTAATTGTTTATATTCATATGTTCTTAGGTAAAAAAAACTTAAAGCAGTACGTACATCAAATTGGGTAGTTTTGAAATGTATTGTAAATAATGCTTTATAGTGTCTGTATATATGTTGCACGAGAAACTGAAACAAGAAAGAACTAATACTGCTACTTACAAGCATATAGTTTTATTTATCTAAAAGATTTCAGGTACAATCCAATGACAGCCATTTAACACATTTCATTAGCCATTATAAATCGGCATCGAACCCGGGTCCTCCCAAATACAAGGCCAGCACCTCTTCCTGACACTACAGTGTAGAGAACTTTGCATTTTCTGATTTTCAAATACAAAGGATTGTCGATTGTCAGGTAAGAAAAGTTTAGAAGGCGAAAAACATCTCTCAGCATCACGTTTATCAGCTCAAATTTGAACTCCGATAAACAGTTTGTTTTAAAAATGCAACTGCGAGGATTTATTTGTATATATTAAAATTATATACAAAATTAAAATAAAATGTTTGTGAAGTTTAAACGTAGAAACTACAATAAATTACGGAAAATACTAAATTCAGTCACTCTTACTTTAAAGTTGACATATTTACTTAAAACCATTATACACAAAATTAATTTGTTTGTAAATATGTATACATGGAGAAAGTACATTTAAATATGTATTTAAGTATAAAATATAACAAAATATGTGAAAGGAATAATACAGAAAAATGTTAGAACAAACACCCCAAAACTGATCACAATTACTCAGTTCGCCCAAGTATGAATATATTTCAACCATTAAACAGAATATTAATAAATAACTATCGGGACCTTTTTATCATAAATGGTAAACAAGAATATCTTGTTATTTATGCAATCTCACTTTTGGAAACTCTACTAGAAGATCATACATATTTTACAGTGCTACAAATGTCCAAAGGCTAGCTTCCCCCTAACACACACACACTTCTGACTAGCAATCGCCACCCATGCTTACAATTATGAACTTGGTCCTGAACATATTGCCCAACTGCTTCATGTCGTTGTTGATACATTTAAAAAAAATCAAAATCGATGTTTTAGCTTGGTCTCTAAAACTTAGATCTTCTTCAAACTGGTCGATGATGTCTTCCCTTTCCTTAGCTCTTCGCTCTAAACTGCACTAGTGTAATGAAACACATCCTGGCCAAATCTATCTTTGCATAGTTGTTATTGAAAAGTTACGGAAACGAACAACATCAGCTAAACTTAAATCCAGATGAAGAACCAGCGTGTAAACATAAATTCATTAATGGCGATGGAGTAACTGAAACTCACTCTATAATATGAGGCCTTAATACATACCTTTAACAGCTGTCATTGATCTTCAAGGAGAGACATAACTGATTTATATAAAAGAGCCAAGTTGAGCAACTTCAACACCTTTTGTTTATTTTTATTTATTCTCCAAATGCCTATTGCGTGATTAACTCTTTCCACCTACTGCACTTACTTGAAGTAACATAATAAACCCGTAATTTCAAAACTAGTAGTAAGTTACATCATATGCGGAATCAGTGTTTAGAATACCATTAAGAAAAATAATACAACAGAAATATAACACGATGAAATGAAGCTGGATGCTTAACATGAAAAATATAATCAAATCCACTGCACTATATTCAGATATAAAAATGCTTACTCAATGATTAGATTAGATGTTGTAATAACCGAAATAACGGATACTGCAAGAATCTCTACACGAAATATTCTAAAGAATTTTTGAAAGATTCTATGAAAAAATCTAAACACGTTAACACAGAAATTCTGAAAAAAAAAAATATGGAGATAGAATATGTCATAGAAAATTGGTGACAAAAGATGCCCGAAAAAGGACATATATTTTTGTACAAGATACCGAGAAACCTAAGACAACTGTTAACAAAAGCATCCTTTACAACGGCAAGCTAAATCACGAACAGAGCGCCTAAATTTAAAGCTGTTACTAAACTTAATTAAATCTCACAATTTACAATTTACAAGATAAAAGTTGAAACACTACTCATACCCTACAGAGATACCAAGCCATAGCACTGAACGTACATACCACTATATACATGAGACGGATTTTTATTTCAAGAAACTTTCTTTAACACAAGCAAGCTTCTGTAAACGACAAAGATAAAATGAAGGAAAAAGGAACATAAAACCAATTGCATAAGCTAAACGTCAATCAGCAAAGGTTCTGGACAAAACATGGATGGGTGACCACTAGGTCAGACGGTCATTTCACACAAACCCACTTAGAATACTAGCAATATATATATATATATATATTTAATATATATATATATATATATATATATATATATATATATATATATATATAATGATACTACTACTTATATCTGAAGACATAGAAACCAGTATTTACAAATTAATTATTATTATGAAACCCATTAAGGCCTTTAGGCAACATATGCTCAGGCCGCCGTGATCTACGTACACACGGAAAACCGGGATACCAAAAGGATAGAGGAGTATCTGTCTCAAATCAAAGCATAATGCCATTCTTAGACCAGTTACTGGTAAACAATTGTTTGAGAACTTGTAGAATAGAAACCAAGGACTATGGTTCACTATAATTATAATGAAAGACACCTAGTTATGAGACACCATATACTTCAAATAAAATCAGCACAGACTGAACTATGTCGCCAGAGAACACAAAAGGCTCAAAACGGGATACGCGCTAGGCAAAAACAGTCTAAGTGTCGAACATCAGAACACTCCGGACGCTCCTCAGTGAAGCCTCGCCAATCTTCACTACTAAAAGGTGCCCCAAATTGTGTCTTTCCCCTAAAGAAGGGTAAGAAAGAAAGAAAGTGAACTTCACTTTCCCGTGGACAAGTGGGTAGCGCTCGCAAAGAGTCAACAATGACACTCAGACTGGAAGCCGGCCAGCTGGACCAACTCAAGCGGGCCACTCGAGAGCTAAGTCACGAGTTCACAAGCCGAGGTCATGTCCCACGGCCACATAACGTACGAGAAAAGATAAAGCATCAAATTATTGAATCAAAATGAAGATCATCTCTTATCACCAGGACACGCCAGTACCGGAAATACCGAAGAGGAAGCACATGATTACCGAAGTATAACTAAAAATTTCGAAATATAGAACAGGTATAGAGTTGAGCATAAGCGATAGAAAAAGAGGGGGGAGACAAGGAAATAAACTATTCCCCACCCCATCGGAGAAAAGAGCGCAGAGAATAACCCACATCACCGCATGGGAAATGCCACAGTAGCCCAAGCCTCCATACACACAGACTTCAGACTTGAGGCGATAAACCAAATTTTATCCATAAACTTACGCAAGTTACCGAAGTCAACATTAAAACTCAAATAAGAGAAAAGATTACAAAAATAAACATTCTGAATTTCTCAGAACAACGAGTGAATATTAAACGCTCTCAAGCACTGGTAATGAACCACGCACTACAGTAGGACCTACAGTTGAAAACTGCACTCGTGGCATTCGCCGAATTCTAGCGGAAAGAGTAGGATAAATAAAAGTTCTAACATAATACCTATTCGCCAGAAGACAGCGATATTGCACAAGGTCAATGTAGCAAATTTTGAACTCAACGTTAACATGAAAATCCATAAATAAAAACAATGAAAGTTTTAATGTGCGTGCACTCACCTTAATATGAATTAAATTAATTTCACTAACACACTTGTACTATACGCAATAACGTCAGTTCAAAATATGTGCATAACGCATCACGGTTCAAATTAACCTAAATATTAGCTACTACTACACGCGGCTTCAATAAAATGTTAAAACCATTTTATCCGTTGTTTATTTCCATAAGACGACAGAAAGATTAAGTTATTAAACACAAATTATTCCAAAATTCATATTTCCATATGCATCAAAGTTCATTTGAACGAAAAAAAACGTCATTTGTATTTGAGTTGAAATTAACATTTCTTGAGGAGAGAAAGCCGAAAGCTCATAAATTCGGTTCAGAAATCGCTATTCAGTCCATGGAAATTCATTCAGTTATACTGTAGTTGAAATTTACGCTTTAACAAAAATAGTTTCGTTTAAAATTTAAGTCCCAAGTTGCTTGTATGCAAAAAGAATACGAAATTTCACTGTTTTATACATAGAAGATATCGATAGTATTACCAATATTTGAAACTTCTGACCATTTACAACTGTATCACCATCACTATTAAATATTGATCAGTTACAATATTCAACATTATATCACAATACGACAAATCAATATTCCTGACAATTGATCGGTGTTTCAAAATAAATCTTTGATATTTTATAATACAAATTTGGATATTTTATGGATTTAGCGATCAGACAGTTTTTGAAACTGTATGAAATTTAAATGTAAACAAACGGCACGGAACCAAAGCCGACGAAGTAGGGTGCAGATACTCAACCGATGACGAACGAATAAACTAAATATGGTGAGCTCATAGCACTAAAATTCTCGCGTGAGTAGCTAACGAAATCATATTGATAGTGCAAAAGCACAATATTATTTAAATCAATAAAACATTAAACAAATAAGGAGAGAAATCAGAGATATGTTAACAGACTTAAGCTTAACTAAATCAAAGCATTACGGCTTATGTCGACCCATGATCCATTAACTAGTTTAGCCTAACATGTCGAAAATTTATCTTGCACTAGAAACTTTACATCAAAACATTTACGAATAGTGAACAAACAATTTTCACTGCCGAAGCAGAATTCAGAAGTAATTAATGTATGATTGAGAAAGTCCAAAACACGAAAGATATAATTATTAACTGAAATTTCGATGTCTTCTCGTTGTGCATCCAACTGAACGGAAGATGCCACGACGAAATTTCCAATTTCCAAATTTATTAATTTATCGGTAAGCGAACATGATTCTTCTAAATACTCAATTAATTTAGTCGTTACCTAAGGCAGGAGCACTGATTTGGATACCAAATGCAGGTTTAAATTATACTTAAATAAACTTCGGAGAGGATCAGTGTCCTGCTACCATATTTAGCAGAAGCTGCTTTCAGTATCCTACCACAACCGCCTCCTTCATCGACAGATGTCAAACGCAAGGTGGAAGAACGAAATAAACTCACGACCGAATAAACTAATTTTACCTGAATTTTTGCACACTGAATGAAAATTCATAAACACAATATATCATAAAACAGGAAAAAATTATATTAAATAATATAAGAAAATTAATAAGTATAGCGAGCAAGGAATTTTCTTGGCAGGAAGACCTGCCAATGTTATAAAACCAGATACCTTAGATCAATCGAGATTTGGTCCTTTCAGAGATGCTGACACTATCACCCAATCAGAAAATAAGTAATAAAAGGAAGAAGGAAGAAAGATACGTCGTAAAGTAATTCAAGAAACAAATCTTTACACGGAGAATTCTAAACAAATGAGAATCGAATGATTAATCCATTGCTTATAAGCTTGGGGAAAATATTCAAAGAATATGGATGACACAGCGATCACCGTAGTAAGGATCCTTTGACATTGAAGCTAAACATGAAAAATCCGTAACGAAAAATGAATGAAGTAAATGGAACGAGCTCCAAGGACGTTACAATAAAAATACTACAAAATGGGGAAATAATGTTAAAAACCCTAATGAACTCTGAGTGAATATAATATGCTGGTGAACAGAAAGACCAGGTTTTATTTCTGGTTTCCACATTTACAATATAACAGCAATGAATAAGTAAAAATAATATAATATTAATACTGGTCATTATTATTATCTTTAATATCAATATAAAGAACACCCGAACCTACTCAAAGCTAACCATACATACTGAGACACGTGAACCTCCTAACATATCATCAGAAGCAATAAACGGATATGAATGTGTTTAATAATAATAGTAATAATAATAATAATAATAATAATAATAATAATAATAATAATAA